>CAXKVW010000616.1:0-40793 GCA_964058825.1 Carex arenaria
ACGAACCTCATCGTCTTTCTGCACAAGAACTGTTCAGTACGCAACAACCACACTCAATCTAATCTATCTTTCTATCTCAAAAAATGGTTCCGTACATATATACAAGTAAACAACTGCCTTTTTTATTTTATTTTATTTCAGATAGTACCTTTACAATTTGTTTAGTACAATTCTTAAAGTAATACGAATGGTTTGAATTTACCATTCCTCAATTAGACCGACGACATGTGACACATAACAAGAGATTTAATTAATTCATAATAAAACAATACTGCTCGAGGTGAAAACGGACCAGATGCGGAGCATACAGTGATAAAACCGTATCCATATTATTTTGATTTTTATTTTTCGGATACGGATATGGAGCGAATATCAGATATATTAGACAGATACATATATGGTCCGTATCAGCTCGGATATTTATTAAAATAATATAAAAAATATTAAAAAATATTAAAATACATAATATTTATCTAATTATAATGGTGAATAACATAAATTTTTCATAATATATACATTAACATATATGATATATATTTACTATTTGAATACGGATAATTAAAAAATGAATTATATTAATTGTAGTATAATTGGTCCGAAATAAGATGGAATATTTTTTTTTTATATAAATGAATTGAACTGACTCAATGATTCAAACTCATTTGAGGAAACCTAGTGGGATCAAATCAATATTTCGGTATGACTAATTTCCATAATTTACCACATCAAAGTTCACCAAATGTGAAAAATCACAAAGTGAAAGAGAGAAAACAAACGAGATGAGAGGCCCGCAATTTTGTAGTCCATATTAGGATTGAATTAATGTTTCAGTCTCAGTTATTTTCATATTTTTTTTGTAGCGAAAATATATTGTAACTCACGGAAGTTATTGGGATTGAATCAATGATTCAATTCCATTGTATTACTTTCTAAAATTGAATCATAGTACTAAATTGTTGATTCGGTCTCTTCTTAGCTATCGAAAAAACAAAATTTATCTTGTTTTCAATAATTAATTTTTATTAATTTCTAAAAATAAAAAAATTGAATTATTTCCATTTTGAAGTTAGGGAGTCATTGTCTCACTGAGACACTGTGGCAGAGTCAGACTTTCAAAATATAATGGTCAAATATAAATAGGGCCAATCTTATAAAAGTTTTATGCGAAATATGAGAATCAATTTTACAGTATGAATATTATTTTACTTTGAATTATATATAAAATTATGTATATGCACATAAATTTTGAAAATTAATAGAGTCAATTGTCCTCATTACTATATCCATCATTGCCGAGGCATGAACAAAAATCTTGATCCTCACAGACATCCAATTGAGAACGAACACGTATCCTCTGCATTAACTCTACATATGGTTAATGTTAAGAAATAAAATTCTCACGGTGGAGAACCTTGTCAGAAGAGGATGGCAAATGGTGAACAGATGCTCTTTGTGTCAAAATGAAGAAGAAATGATACTTCACCTATTT
Organism: Carex arenaria; assembly: GCA_964058825.1. Lineage (NCBI taxonomy): Eukaryota > Viridiplantae > Streptophyta > Magnoliopsida > Poales > Cyperaceae > Carex > Carex arenaria. The sequence continues at coordinate 1,490 of CAXKVW010000616.1, forward strand.
ACAAACTGTTCATATACCAAACAGGTAATAAACATCCTCAGCACAGATAAAGGGAATCAGGAATTCAGGCAAGGAAAATTCAGAGAATGTCTACTCACTCTGGGTAACAAGACTATCCAGAGATTGCAAGTAGCAGTATGTTTCGTAGTCTGGAGGGAAAGATGTGCTAGAATTTTCAGAGAAGAATACAAGAATCCGACAATTTTAGCAATGGAAATAAACAGCGAGGCAAATGATTGGTTTCAACACAACAATTAGCATAATCTCCTACATAATTTTTCTTTTTGGTTTTATATTTTTTTCTACCCTTTTAGGATCCTTTTGTCTTAATGTTTATGTTTAATTTCAATTTTTTTTCAACTTTTGTAAATTGATACACCTGGTATCTTTATCAATGGAAATTGGAAGCTGGACTTCCATTTTTTCTTGTCAAACAAACTCAAAAAGGAATCTTTCGAGTTAATACATCTGGACCATCCGACTTGATTTAAGATCCGTGCAGAAAAAATCTGCACTAATTTTGAAAGGTACTGTGTTAAATTTAAACGGTCGGATTGACTCCGTTTAAAATCAGACCGACAAGATGCATTAACTCAAAGATTCTCTTTTGAGTTAATGCAGAGGATACGTGTTCATTGAGAACAATTAATTTCGGTCAGACCAAACACAATCTAGTATCTATCGAAACTATAGTGGATATGTTTTAAGATTCGTGTCAGATCAAAAGATCAGTCAAGTTGTCTAAATTTAATAATTGCACTACTACTAAGCTTTCAAAAAAAATAATAATAATAATTGCACCTCCGGTGCCTCGGAGGGATCCTTATCACTGCAATAAGTGCAACGTTGGTTCTGTATACAGATTCGCCCTTGAACGTCGATCAGTTGCTCCGATTAGTGTTCTAAAATAAACCCATGACCCGTGACCCGGTCCGGTCCGTCCGTGACCCGGGTACCGTCCGGTCCGGTTCGTGCACGGGTTCGGAGGGTCCGGCTGGTTGGCCGGACCGGGCAAAAATCCGGGTAAGGGTTGATTTTTGAAACCAAAACCCGTCTAACCCGTGACCCATGAACCCGTGAACTCCTACCCGTCCGGTCCGTGACCCCTACCCGCCCGGTCCGTGAACCCCTACCCGTCCGATCCGGTCCGTGAACCCCTACCCACCCGGTCCGTGAACCCTTCTTTTTAATTTGGCATGAATCTCAAAGCCTAATAATACTATATTGCATGAATCTGGACCATTCTTTTTAATTTGGCACGAATCTCAGAGCCTAATTATATTGGAGACTTGCTGTGCTAGTGTGCTCCAAATAACAGCGGCTCTATTCACAATTTTATATATAATTAAACATGAAAAAAATCTAAAAAAAAAAAAAACTTGTTTTTAACATATTGTATTTACAAATCATAACAACTATTCACAATTTTATAGAATTTCATTTTTTTTTTTAACCTCTTCTTGAGCCGAAGATTGCGGGCCGTTGATTTTCGCATGAGAATTCAACGGTCGATCTGTAATGAAACAACGCATAATTTCTTTTAAAATGATCAATTTAGTACCAGGAACCTTAATAACAACAAAAATTTGGAGTTCCAACAATTATAGGTTTCGATCCAATATGTAATATTTATAGCCCTACGATGTCGCTATATTCCGTCGATTGGATGAATGTGTAAATGAACATCAAATTAAATCAAACTTACCAAAAATGAAATTAATGGAACACTCTTTGATTTGAACGGTTCTGATCGACCAACGGACGACATTTGTCTTTGATCCTTCATTAACTCACCCAACAAGAGTTGATGTTCTATGGTCATGTATGTTTGACATAATTCATTATCACAACATGCATGTACATCTATACAATTTAATTTATCAAAATTATTTAACAATGCAATAAAAATGTTCTAGCATTATATTTTGGTATAAATTTTATCAATATCATTTTAAATCATTGTCATTTAAAAAATAATGTTGGATTAGTTTATTAATTGCTTAAATTTCACTAGTCGTGTGCATCAATTCAAAATACATTATTCAATTTAATGTCAAATTAATTCTTTATTTGTCTCAATTTCATTAATAATGTAAATGATTATATCTTTACGAAAATTTGCCTAAATATTTTATTAAATTAATGTCAGATTCATTCATTGTTAATCAGAAAAAAAACAGAAAAAAAGAATCCACTTCATATCTTGAAGAAATAGTTTTCAAAATTAAAAAATAAATATAGAGGTGTTCTTAATTATTTGCACATAGTATGTATTAATTATTGAGTCAATTTAAAATAAATGGTTATTCATCACAAATCCTATATCGTTAAAATTTGAAAATTATTTGATGAAAGACTAAATATATTTCAAATTAATAAAATGTGATACACGTGAATTAAAAAAATGAAGACATATATATATCTCTAATTATAGTTTTTTTTCTGTTTTTTTTCTCCTTTTTTTTCGGTTTTTTAAAAGACATGAGAACCTTAAAGAAAAAGAAATATTTAAAAGAAATTATTTTTTATAACAAAAATAAATAATTTTCAAATAATTTCAAATAACTTCAAATATTTCAAATATTTCACATATTTATTTTTGTTATCAAATATTTTCTTTCAAAAAACAGAAAAAAAAGAAAAAAAAATCCAGTCCGGACCAACCTGTGAACCCGGTCCGCCCGGTCCGCCAACCCGTGGGGGTAAGAGTCCACGGGCGGACAAGAGTAGATTTTCAAAAATTTTACCCGCCTACCCGTCTACCCGTGAACCCCCCGAACCCGTACCCAGCCAACCCGTGAACCCGGGTGGGTTGAACCCGGTCCGTCCCGGTCCGGCCTGTTTTAGAACACTAGCTCCGATGATGCGATCAACGGGTACGAAAGAAACTTGAGATGGGTTCCTTCAACCCACACGCCTTTTTCTCGTTTGTCATTGTCAATAACTCGATATCAAGTTTAATCATGGAAAAAGACGCGTTTTCTTTACATGTTTCGGGACCACTCCTCGTGGTAACATCCAAGAAATGGAGAGGTTTCTTGTCGTTCAATGCGTTGATGGATGGATGGAGTCCATATCCTCTGAGATATCTCAATTTTTGCGTGATTGACGTGTCCGGTGCCTATTCGGAGCAGCATAGGGGGCCAGTTTTATTTGAGCTTTGATATTCGTGCAGAACGTATTTGAACGACTGTGATATATTCCAAAAAGTCACGCAAAGTTTGAGATATCTCAGAGGATGTGAATTCGGATGGATGGATGATATTTTTCCTTCGTTTTTGAGCCCTGAGGATTTTTGCTGTGCCGCTACTGAATGATCCATTGGGTAACGAGCTGGAAAAACCGTTAGACGGGGTCGATGTTAAGAATGATGCAGCACTGCTCGCATTTATAGCTGTAACGAGAGGGACACGTTTAATATAGTGGTAAGCGGTAGAGAAGTAAATATGTGATATACTGTGATGTGACGTGATTAATTTTTTTTTTCACGTGACGTGACTAAAGTAGTGACAGATTGTCACATCACGTGTAGTCACACTATGAATATATATGACATGACCACATGTGACGTGATGTAAATTAGCCACGTCAATTTTTTTATATTAAATTGTTGCAAATTAAGAAAAAAAAATATGATTTTTGTTAAAATAAATAAATAATGTTGCAAAGTTATTTTTTTTTAGGAAAGAAAGTTGTGCATCTGACATTACTTTAAAAATTCAAATTACAAATATTTATTGGAATAAGCTACAAAAAATAAAAATCAATACTGCATGAGTACTAGTATTACTGAACGTACACTAAAAGGGAACCTGAATACTCTATACGGACCAAAAAAATTAAATACTCTATGTTTCATACTATAACATAACGTGACAGATTCACGTGATGTGTAATTTTTGCTCGAATACGATCACGTCATGCGAATGGTCACGTTACGTAATTGACACACGTGACGTGACTAATATCCTTTTCTAGTAAGCATCACCTGAAGATGATGTTTAGTCTACTAACTTTCATTTAATACCTTCTGATCTTGATTTCAAACACATAATTTTTCACACGGAGAGTGTTATCTTTTATCATTAGATAAAAAACTAATTTTTAAATTTTAATCAATAGTTGGTAAATGAATGAAAAAAATATATATATATTTGGACCATTAAAACTTATATCATATCATGCATGTATATATTTATATATTTTTTTTGAGAAAAATGTATATATTTATATTTAATTTTAGTTTTCATAATTATCTTAGATGGTAACAGGTACAAAATCGATACAATATAATTTTTAATTGTATTGTTATCTGGTATGTTAACTAAAAAATTCTTATTTTACTCGTCACCAATAAACTAACAAAAAAACAACATTCCCATATAGTCATTTGTCGAATAATACAATACATGTCAAACAAATAAATAAAATGATATCATTGACATCCTCCTCCGCTTTATTTGGTGCAATCACCTGTATTTCTTTGTATATTGTAGCAAGATATACTACACCACAAAAATATACCTTGATGTGCATCAGGGGTGGAGCCAGACTTTCAAGCTATGGAAGTCAAACATGAATGAAAATCAAGTATATAAAAAAATTCTACTACGAATGAGGTCAATTTTACCTTATTCATAATATTTTAGTTTAAATTACATTAAAAATAGAGTATAAATAATAAAAAAAATTGCAAATGAATAGGGCCAATTGACCCACATTCAATGTATGTAGCTCCGTCTCTGTATGCATGTACCTACATATGTAAAAAAAAAAGAAGAAGAAGAAGAATAAAGAAAGAAATGGAGGCAATTGTTCCGCGATGATTTGTATATTTTATTGTAGTAAACCTATTATTTTTCTCAAATAAAAAGAAATTGCAGAGTTTGCATTTGGTGGTAAGAACAGAGGAAATATTGTAATGCCCTCATGTGAACGCAACGAGTCATAGTCATGATTCCTAGAAAGAATATTTGAAATTTTAACTCGTTCTCTGGAGAGCGACATACACTGGCAGTTTCTATAATCATGCCACACGATATAAGGACAAAAAGAGAGCTTGAACTTTCAAATATCCAGAAAGAAACAAATGAAAATGGAAGGGAACGAGTTGATAGGTAAGGATTGGAGGGATGAGTACTGAAGATTCCACCTGAATTTGCAAAAAATGAAAAGAAAATCTGCAGTGAGGCTAAGATATATTATGATATCAAGATATATTTTCTGAGAGAAAGATACTAAGATATATTATAGATATATGTTTATTTCTTTTCAAACCATTCATCAAGCACTTTGAAAGTTTCAATATTATTTTTTGTGTGAGGCTATGATATTATGCATACCGCAGATTGGCCCGTGCTATGAACTCATAGTTTTCTTTTAAAAATCGTAACGGTCAATTCGAACCGTTCAACATGATCTCCATATGAAAAATGTAATTGCATTCCAAATATTAAACATTTTTAATATATATTTTGTTCGAATAGGTAAAAAACCACTTGATTTGAAAATTATGGACTACACAAAACAGTAATTTTCTACCTATCTAAAGAAATAGTAGAAAAATTCTAAAACATATAAATTTAGTCTTTAAGTACAAATTCATATGGATATCATGTTCAACGGTTTGGATCGACTGTTAGAACTTTGAAAATTAAAATATAGATCTATATATAGTATGGACCAACCCGTGCTATGCATAGTACCATATCCTCACACTTATTTTAATTTTGATAAATCAATAAGTAAATTAAAAATTGTACCAAACTATGTACATCATAATTAAATTTTCCTTCTTTTAATTTTTTATTTCATATGTAAATTATGAAGAAAATCAATTTCTGTATCCATTTCTTTCTGACACCAACAGCATGAGAAAAAAAAGTATTAAACAAATAGATGTGACAAGATATATATAACTTGTAAAATTTCTAAATATTTAAATTGTGCATCATAATCAAACTACGCATCTATGATATTAATTTTTGTAATTAACAAATAAAGATTGGATTGTTAATTGAAATAAACCTTAACTGCGGTTATAACTTGTAAGGTTTTGTTCTGAATTTATAATCTGGAATTCTTTTACGCTGGTTGCATTTCAGAACATGCTTAAAATTGCTCTCAAAGAGAAAATATTAAAATTTGAGAGAGGCACCTTACGATTGCTGTCCAGTAAATTTAGGCAGGGGTTGTATTAGGTGTAGTAATTATAACTACTTCCCTTAACCATTGTTTAATTAGCATAGTTTAATCAAAGTAAATAATTAAAAATCATTAATTTCCCGTCCGCAGGACATCCGTTAAAACTCGGTTTATGTCCGATATGGACTATTCGATCTGCATCAAAATTCGCATTCAGTTTAGATTTATAGACGGTTAACTACAAAATATGTGAGTATTTACGAAGATAATATTACTTAATTAAGTCGGTATCAATTTCTACTGGCTTATTCTCGACAATAGTTATTTTTTACTCTCACGAATATACTCACATATTCTCGTAGTTGATTAAATTATAATCGTATAATATTCACACGAATCTTATCACAATTTTTTTTGAATAAAAATTGAAAGTCAAACTACTTAACTATTTAATATTTGTAAAGAATAATTTTTTTGAATTTTAAATATGTAACATCTCACACAAATGTGTGATAGCAATCTCTTTACCATTACACATAATATTGGACAGAACTTTATCTGATGCCCAATTGACCAGTCAGGTTCCATGCTCCACATCAATTTTTGAGTTCTCTTCTGGATCTTCTTATCTGTATTAATTTCTTCCACCTAACGGTTTGATCAGTCCAGTCAAATTCTGTTCAAATTTCATGTTCAAATTAAATGATTGGGACAATCGACAGTGAAATGAGCATATATATATTTTTCTTTTTTTTGAGATGAAGTTAATTTACAGATATTTTTACATAAAAATAAATCAATCAAAGAAATTATTTCATGCATTTTTGTTCTGCTTAATCGTTGATCCATTAGTATTTACAGGAGCAGAAAAGTAAAAAAAAATCAATAGAGGCGGTAAAAAATTAAAATGCACAATATGTGATGACTGGATTTTTTTTTAAGGTTAGTGACCTTAATTCCTACTAACAATTTGTTGATCATGATCTATATTTTTTTTAAAGAAAAAAAATTTAAATAGAGCTTCTAGATCATGTGCCAAAAAAGAAAACTTAATTGCACATATGGGAATTTGAAATTTAATGCTTCATTTAAAAGTAGATCATAATCAATAATTATTTTATTCTGTATACCAAAGTCCATTCAATGGTGTTTTAAGAATTTTTTTTTGAAGGTGAGTGGGCTGGTTGCCCACACACAAATATATTAATAAAGAAAAATTATTTACAAAGTCATCACAATTACTTAATTAATTAGTACAATCTCGCTAAATGGAAAAAAAAAATTGGTAGATAATAGAGAGATATAAACTAGCAAACCCCCTACCCACCCTCCCTTGGAGACGTATGTAACAGCTCTAACAATTATACTGGCACCGATTCTCAAAAAAACAATTATACTGGCACCAATGATGTATTTCATGCGGAGTGCCATTTATGAATTGTTGTTCCGCCTGTTGCTATTGGAAAATAATCTTTTGTTTAATTCTTTCACGCCAAAGTGTCCCATAAGGCGCGCATAGATGGCCCTAACCTTGCCCTTTGGGAACACCACATCTCTTGCATTTGCTTCAAAGTTTTCATATATCTTTTCGGTACAGCAACCAGATACCTGAGTTGTGAAATTGCCTTGCTGGGAATGTAAAAAGTGGCTATTACCGAGGGTACACTGACAGAAATTACTATTTTGAATGTATCGGTATTACCGACAGGAATATCCACGAAGATACCGTCGGCAAAAAGAACTTTTTACCCTTGCGGATTATTCGATCATCTATGTCAACTGAACATGAATAGAAAGCCTTTAGGTTTCTAAGTGACTTCAGGCAGCCACTTGTCCGATGCGGATAGTATGGTTTTATAGGCAGCCAAGTAAAAGTCAAGTTTAATTAAATCTAAGGTGACTGGTAAATTAACCATTTATTCTTGAAACAAAGATACAAACTCATGATCATAAGAAAATACACTCTCATCAATATTTTCGAACTCTAGCGAGGCACCATCAAACTCCATACTAAAACTATCACTTGGAATAGACTCCAATTCCAAACCCAAGAAATTACTACTTGGAATCACTTGTTCATGATCAGAGGTTGTGAAACTGTCAGAAGAGGTTTGGTTGCTCATAACTTCCTCTTCATTCTCATGCTTTATTGAAGAAGAGGGAGGAGGTGAAGCGAAATGTTGGATAGCATTGTTGGTGTTGGAATTGAAATTGATTATGTATGATTGCTCTTGTTCTTGGCAATGTTTCTTTGCTTGTTTGCATGTATGTTCTCCAAAATAGGTGATTTCATAATTACCAGGTTGTTGCTCAGATAGCTGCACTTGTCTGGTTGCCTGGCAATTTTCTTCATGTTTGTATGTACATCTAAAATAGCTCCTGCAAATTATAATTTAGTATAAAAAGTTAATTCTGATTTTCTTGTTTGCTGTTGCATTTTTTTTTATATCAGTAAAAAACACAGATTGCTACACCTTATCTCTACTTGAAAAGATTCTGTTTTTGTGCATGTGCATTGGACATGGAGATGTTGGTATGTTGCAACGTGTCTAATAATTAGCGGTTATAATTTTACTTTCTGTGGATAGTAAAGGCAAAGTGGGGCCCACCTTGAATTGGTCAAAGATATTTAATAGCAAAATTAAATTATGCTAATCCTGGTCAATGATTGGACAGACAGCAACAACCAGTTGGGCAAATTGCCTAGGCCCATGTTAAATTTATTGTGATAAAGTGCATGTTGGTACTATGCTTTTGTCAAAACTGAATTTTCTTTGAAATTTTTTGGGAAATCAATCTTGCTTTATTTTTTAGCAATTGTATATCAATTTCTTCTTTTGCCACAAGTTTAGTAAGAATAATTTGTATTGAGTTATTAGGATAAATATTTACTGTAGTACTGGGGTCAGAACACCTAAAATACAGAAAAGAACATTATTCTGAGGTATTTTATGTTTTAGGAAATCTCCTTTTGTACTTAGTTTGTAGAGGAAATCAAACATTTAAGTGCAAAAACGCCATGTAAATTTTCTTGTGTGTGTGGGGGGTGGGGGGGATTTAATTACCTTGGGTACTTTGCACTGAAAATTCCCTTCTGACCATACTTTCTCCATGTAAATCCATCATCTGTGCTCTGCCTTATCACCTTGTTGCACAATTTTGGATCAGCTCTGCAACCAAATTCACTTAATGAAATCATGCATCCACTTGAAAATAATAAACTATATATAACAATATGACTCTATATAAGAGGTCATGGCTTCGAAATCTACAAAGTGGAGAAATTCTCGGTATTAATAGATAGAGGTTTGAAATGTATCGGGTGACTTGATCCCAACTCTTATTTAAAAAAAAAAAAAAAGGGGAGTTCTTTGTACCTTTTTCTACCGCCGATTTTAGGTTCGACTTGTGTACGCCTTTTCTTGCTTAAATTTGTGTTCGTGTCATTTTCCTCCATAGTTGGCAACTGCTCAGATGACGCTTCAACATTTTGCAACATTGCAACTGATTCAGTGAAAACCCCTGAAATTGTTTCGAGTACCGCAACTTCAGTTGGTAGCTTGTGTTGTACCAACAACGCCTTTAACTTATCGGTACACTCTTGGCCTCTTTTTAACATGTTTATCACTGAATTTTCAGCCATTTCTGTTGCAAAATACCTCCTCTCACTTGCCTCTTTAAGTTGGTTGCTTTACTCTCTTATAAGAGAAGATAGTTAGGCTTGAGAAATTCTAGGGAAGGGGGGTATATGTAGCCATGTAGGCAAGGGAAGAGCAGAGGATAAGGATACGAAATAACGTGGAAAGTGTGTTTTCCACTAGACGACAAAAAAAATCACTATGATGTCATGCAAGCAACGTCATCAAACGAGTTTCAAGTGATTATGCAATAAATAAGTGCCTGTGGGTTAGGTTGAAACTTGAAACTATCTCATGGGTTGTTTACTTGTTTAGGACGCGTTAACAGGAACTTTTTGGAATAACAACGGATCCCAATTCGTTTAGGACACAATGAAGAGTCCCCTTTTATAGTTTGTTTTCTTATATGAGCATAAAATAGAAAAAATCAAATGACTTTTGGAAGAATTTTCTTGTGTTTAAGCACAATTAGGATTAAATATATCCTCACTGGTTATACAATTTTAAATATCAGAGATTAATAAAAAAGAGAATCATTGTTAATTTTGACAAATGTATATACATATTTTGTGATTATTTTAGGATTTTTTTTGTTCAATAGGCATGCAAGCTTCTTATCTAAACTAATCAACATCGGTTAATTAATACTGCGTAATTAAGTGCAGGACCGATATATAAATACTAAAATCAAATGAATAAAAATCACATTTTTTTTTTTGCTTCTCTGGATAGCATACCTTTAGTAATACTGTATTTGTAAAGATATTATTCTAGAATGTTTTGAATGCATCACATAGGACCCCCAAAATCATTACGCACAAAAAAAATGGGAGATACCGATCAGTGCTTTATTCCGAGTAGGCCAGTATTTTGTTCTAGACGAGAGAATAACATCAGATGAGTAATTGTAATTAACCCCATATTTGATCCCAAATTATTTCCACATATTTTGGTAACACTGCATTTTCATATTTTTCTGAAAATAATTTAAAATACATTAGTCCTTCTAATACTATTTAAGTTTTTTTAATAATTTAGCTAAAGGAATTAATTAAGCATGCCTTTTAATTAGATGAAAGAATATATACATATCATAATAGTATACAGTACAAATGTATGTTAATTTTGAGTGTGTATTTTAGTTGACAGAAAAAAAATATTCATGCATGTATACTAATTAGTTTGTACTTGTTCAAATAAATGCTCTTGTTGTGAAAATATTTTAAGAGTTTGAAATAGTTGTCACCGGTCATAAATATGCAACAGTGGTTGAAAGAGAATAGTCGAGAGTCTTATATTCATATATATTATGAAAGTCTTATATTCATAAATATGCAACAGTTGTTTTAGATACCTTAGTTGTCCCTCTGACATCTAAAGATTATGATTTAGGTCATGTTCGGCCTCCACTTAGAAATGAGTGTGAAAATAAAATTTGAACTAAATTTTATTGTTTATGTAGAAATTTTTTTCAATTGAGCTGAATTTTTGTTTTCTTACGTGAACAGTAAAATAACCGAACAAGACCTCAGTATCGTTGTTCATGTAGTTTTTATTTCCAATGGTTACTATAGTAATCATTGCTTTTGTAAAAAACACTATTATCTTTGTTTCAATATGAAACATGTGGGCACCTCCACTATTGTCAAAAAAAAAAAAAAAAGCAGATATGGGAGGGAGAGGATACTGATGGAGGGCCATGGTGGGGTCCGATAGTGATCACATGATAAAATTTGATCAAATGCGTGAATTTTGATGTGAATTGAATGATTCTGATCAAATATTAGATTAAATTTAGTTTGATGTTCATTGAATCACCTCTAATTATCTCTGACTTTTTGATAAAATTAATCTTGTATGTTTTAAATGAAATTTCTATTTTTTGTATTAATTATACTATTTGTTTTCCTTATTTCTTATCTATTCAATCGTCCAATTTCAATTTTCAGACTCTGTCTGAGTTGTTGGCATATTGTTTATTTTAAAGTTAATTGCATTAAATAGCTTCCAAAACATGCAAAATTACCCTTCCATAGGTTTTTTTATAATCCGTATTGTTTTTTAATGGATTCAAACAATTGGTAGTTTGGTACCCATATGATGGAAGTCGGATGACACATAGAAAATGGTACGATGGATAGTTATGGGTTAAACACTGGAGATTGTTATCAATATTGATAACAAATTACATGTAAATAGAACTTTCTTCGCTTGATTTTGCCGCACCGCCTCAGTATAGACGGATTGATGCTTATTAATTAAACCCTAATTCCAACTTTCCAGTCGTCCCATCCATAAAGAGATTCACAAAATAATTTCTTTTATAGCCCTGCAAAACTTTAGATTATCACAAATTCTTAGAGATTATTTTTTAATCTCCTTATTTGAATCAATTAACAGGAGCAAGAAATTGGTATAAAAAAAGGCTAAAAAAATGATAGTGTAAAATCAATATCCGTATCTATATTTAATTAAGCAGATATGAATATGGATGCAAATACTAGACAGAGATCAACATTTAAAATCAAATTTGCTTAAGCGGATACAGATAAGGAGTGAATAATCTACGGATATGAATACATATATTGATAGAAAACAAATAGTTTGTGAATATTACTAAATATTCACATATAATAAAACAAAGTATATAAAATAATAGAATAAATGTTTTAAAAATATTCAATTTTTAGTTGATATTCATAATAGATAACAAGAATATAAAATGTGAAGGTATTTCAATACATATAAAATTGATAAAATTAAAAGTTGAGATGCACAAATTTTGATTTTGACAATTTTACACTTCATAGTATCAAGTTCTAAAAAAGTTTTTTTTTTTTTACAATTTGACACATTCTCTAAATAAAAAAATTATAAGTTTATTTTATTTTAAATTCAGATAATCTTGATATTAGCATTATTTTAACAATTTATACTGACAACTTGAAACCAAATTCATATCTATGTTCGCATTATTTTTGTGAATATTAAGCAAATAAGAATAGGGATAATATAATTATAGATATAAATATTATATTTATGAATGATATGCTGACACATACACATAAAATGAATAAATATCCGTCCTGTTTCTACTCCTGTATCAGAGTAATATTTTTGGACTATTTTCAATAGCTGTAATATTGTTATTTAATTAAAAAAAATCAGTTCTCACAAAAAGGGAATCTGAGGTATTTAATTACCAAAGGCCTAAAAACAATGTGTCAAAAACTCAAAATGTCAAACGAAATCACATACTCCAAAGCGCTTCCCCATGTAATATATACTTCATTTAGTACGGATACGGTGGCATAATTTTTACTCTTTAGGTATAAGGATTAAATGGGATCAAACAACTTGAATTCTCACGTTCTGAGAACTAATAAATAAATGGTAGTAGATGAATGTCAACCATTCATTGATAGAGAGCGTGAGATTTTCAACGGATATTGAATTGAAATATTAAGTTTAAATTGTTTGATTCGTATTGAAATTTGTGCGAACAGATTTAAATATGCAATAATTTCAATTGTTTTACAAATTACAACTGTCTCCATAAATCTTCACGCAAATCAAATGGCTTAAATAAGACATTCGATGGAAAATATCACAAGCCCCCTCCTGTCCTATTGATTAGTAGGTTCATCTGCAGCCTATACATAAATAAACTGAGAAAATATTGTATTTTATTTTTTCATTAATGAGCACTATAAGAACCACATTGGAACGCTTCTTATGGAATGCACCTTAATCTCTTGCCATGTGCCCGGCCGTTATTTTTGACTTAGACAACATAATGCTCAATTATAAACAGGGTTTTACTAATGATTAATTTAACCAATGTTTGTTGTTTCCAAGATTATATTTGATCATGTAACGATCAAGGGATATTACAAAAGAGACAAAATAAATCCTTATCTAGCTACAACTATTCATTCTATGATGGCAATGTAATAATTATTATGGACGGTAGAATTAACCTTCAAATAAAAATCTGACCAACTAGGTTAGGCCAAGGCAAGATGATTAGAGGGTGGAACAAATATTATTAAAGATGAAATATAATTTTTTAATAATTTTTAATATTAAAAGTATATAATGTTTTTTGAGAAAAATATTTAAATAGAAGGGTATTTTTAATATCGAAACGTTCCGACTTCCACTAAAACGCAAAATCCAGAAAGGCAGCTCCCCCCGCCCCGGCACTTGGGTCCGCCCCTGATCCGAATCTAAACAAAAATATTATGTTGTCTTATATTTTATATGATAAGAATTCCAGATCTTTCTCTAGTACTATGCATGAATAAAAAAATAAAAAAAAATGAGATTTTGATAGCGGTTTTAATCATTTATGACGGACTAAATCCTTTGTCCCCTGTTTATACTCTCTTTTTTGTGGTTTTTAATTATTATTAAATAAAAATGTTATTTTATGTTAAAATTCGTACTATATTCATAAAAAAACTAGATTCGATTGTTCCAATGATTGTTGGAAGTTTTCGCAGCTCTCAGATCTGAACAGTACGCTGTACCGTACCAGTTCGTTTGCTGGCTGTCCAGACGCTTCGTCTTTGGATGCTGTTTTCAATTATATATGATCAAGTGTCTTTAATCATCATTCGTACTATTTGGACACATCCAATGGCCAATGCAACCAGAAATGCAACGTATATATAATTCAATAAAGTCTCTGTCAGGATGGCCAGATTTGTTGTTGCCAATATAAGAAAAAATAAATAAATTTACAACATGTTTTTTGAAGTGAATTTGTGTGAGTAATTTCACTTCATACACAATGGTAAGATTATTCTGCATTTTGTATGGGACAAAAATTACCATTCAATATTATTTTTGATATAGGAACGGAAAATAATTCAGCATTCCACCTTTTCTACTTAAAGTGAAATTAAAAAGTAAATAAATTTGTTGATTATTTAATTCCAAATTTAAAATAATTTGTTCTAATAATAAATTTATTTTAATCAATATGAATTAATTTAATGGTTAAAGAAATTCAAGAGAAAATCATTATTATGACTTCATTTTCAGAAAGCTCTCAAAGAGATCTACATAACTTCCTAAGAAAATCTCCAAAACTGTCATTTTCAGATAAAAAAAATGATTGTTTGTAGTCTAAATAAATGAGTAGAAATTTCTTATCTTCCATGGTTTTGTATTTTTCTTTTGCTTGAAATGGAATTATCCTGTTAAGGAAATTTATTAGAGGCCATATATTCAACGAATTTATTTATTTAAGAAAAATCATTCTATTTTATTATTTTTTCTGATTTATTTTAAGTGAAAAAAGGTGGAACGCTGAATAATTCTGCTTTTATAGGCAGGAAAAAGATGAATCATTCAGCATTTCTAGACATGTAAAAATGCTAAATTATTCAGCTTTCTGGTTCATGCCGAATATGAAATAATTCCGCTTTTGTGCTATATGCAGTGAGATAATATAAAAATTAGGAGCTTGATTATTGTCTCTCAAATAAATTTTCGAGCGCATTCCTTAAGTATTTAATGTCTAATTTTTATTTTCAGCGGTCATATCTAAGCATTTAAAACTTTATTTATAACATTTTACAATGTTACTCATAAGCACTTAAATCTCTATCTGCAATCTTTTAAATTCTAAATCTGAATTACTTTAACTTCTAACTACTTTTGTCTTCAAATATAAAAAGAAAAGATTTCTTTCACTCACTCTTTTTTTTCCTTTGATTATTCTCATTCATTTTCCCGACGATCCATGAAGATTTTGCAATGATCCGTGAAGCTTTTAAACCTCACTTTTTAAATATGATATGAAAACTATTTAAATGTTTGATACAACTACTTTTAACAGTTTTATACAGAGATTTAAATGTGCGATACTACATGATCAATATCAAATATTTAAATACTTGAACATAGTAGTTTAAATGGTGATATCAGAGGTTTAAATTATTGTAGACTGAAATTTAAAAATTTGAAAATTTAAAGTGCTCATGGGCTTTACTTTTAAAAAAATGGACGTTCGTATTTTTAGGAGTTAAAATGGTGATATCAGAAGAAAAACGTTCGTATTTTTAGATTCGTAAAATTCATCACGGATTTTTCGAAAAATGGACGAGTATGATAAGTGAAAAATAAAAAAATGGGTAAAATAAATCTTTTCTTTTTTGACTTGAAGACAAAAATAGTTAAGAGTTAAAACTACACAGATTTAGAATTTTAATGCTTGCAGATAGAAGTTTAAATACTTACTGATAAAATTGTAAAATGTTGAGAAAGCAAGATAGCACAGTTCGATTCTCCCTCACAACTTCACAGATTCTATGAAGATTCTCAAAAAAAAAAAAAAAAAAAAAAAAAATATATATATATATATATATATATATATATATATATATATATATATATATATTGTAACATGTTATAAATAAAAATGTAAAAGTTTAAATATGAGTGCTGAAAATGAAAATTAGACAAAATTGGAAGGCTTTTTCTATTAAACTAGTTGGGATATTATAACTCGGAGGCCAAAACATTTCTCTAAAATTATGTTATAGGTTTAATTTTTTTTATATTACTAAAAAAAAAGAGCTGGGAACTTGGGATATCATCTAGGAGCCAACTATCTTGAAAATAGAATGTCCCAATTAGAAACGCATCCTGTCTTAGTTTCATGATCTGGAATAATTCCATGCACTTTGCGCGTACCGGTACGTTTTTAATGAGCACGTGCCTAACGAAAGTAGGCATCGTTGTATTAAGAATGAGGCTATGGTACTACACATGGCATTTATTGATCCGTACTGCAGATCAGTATGTTGTTTTCAAAATTTTATTAGTCGATCTGAACTTTCATTATGATCTCAATATAAATATGTAAATGTAAGCTAAATTTTATATTTTGTAAAATTTATTTACTATTTGTTTAGATGAGTAGAAAATTACTGTTTTGGATGGTCTAGAATTTTGAGAGCTAGTGATTTTCGACTCTAAAAAGATGGAATAATAACTATAATATTTTTTTTACCTTTCATGAGCTATTTTAATTTTGCAAATTTGACTGGGACACCACAATTACCTCGTCTAAAAATGAAATAATTAATTTTATTTCTAATAAAAATAAAAATAAAGATAAAGACTACCACTAACATTTTTTTTTTGTCGACAACGACACAAGACGACAATGCTTTATTGCATGAATTATTATAACGTTTAAATTTAAATTGAAAAAGGTGAATTGTTGGTCCCATTTTATACACGTATAGTGCATATGCATGAAATATTATAAAATTTGACAGTTCATATAATAGAAGATCAAATATTGAAAAATTAACTGTTGATTCCAACATCTTTTGGTGAAGAAAAGTAATGGTTCATATAAGTACATTATGAATGCATAAGAATATTTATTAGTACTAATTGTGACTATATATAAATGTTATTGTCATTGCTTTGTCAAACAATCTTTGGTGCATGTTCAAGCCAGCATTAAAATATTATTTCTAATTTAATTTGATAATGACAATAGCTAGGTTGAACCGACAAGCGTATCAAGGTAAACAATGTTGTTTGATTTGTGATAGCACCAACCGATTTGGCCAAATCAGACAAAATTAAAGTAAAATTAAAATGATTGATGATTTGAAAGCAAAATAAATTCTTTGCACCACCTATCCATAATTCATACCAAATAGTCATCATGCGCATGCAATAATATCTGTGAAAACTAATTCAATTTCTTTTCTTTATATAAAATTAAAATAAAATTTGTCGAAAACAATATTGATTGTTCTTTTTTTATAAAAATAAATGCAATGGTTCGGCCTTATTGGAGAGAAACAAATATAATTGATCTTGATAATTTACCACACAAATGACTACACAGTGTGAAAAAATCAATAAAATCAAACCAATGACGGGTCGGGTGGAAGAGAGAAAAAGAAAGATAGGAGAGGACTGGCGGATTCTCGGATCCTATTGAGGAGGGGGGGGGGGATTAAGATTCGGACAAAAAAAAGACTAAATGAGGTGATTTTAAATTTTTCATTATAGCTAAGAAGCTGATGTTCAGCAAGATTAAGCAGCTAAGGAAGGTAATGGATGTAAAAGAAAGTTTAAGGAAGCTTAATCCTTTATTGCCTAACAACCTCAAATTTGGGACTAAATTTGGGATCAAATTAATAATTTGGCCCCCACTTTATTTTTAAATGCTGTGAAAACACGTTGCAAGTTTATTTTATTTCGGTTCAGTCAAACAATTGAAATTTACTTTAGTTTTTTTTATTATTATTATTCAATTGGTTTGGTTAGATTGAAAACTGAATGAAATTTTGGTTTAATTATTTTAATTCGGTTTTAATCACACAAATGTTTGAACACCTAACTGTAACTTACATTATATGAGACTGAATCAATGATTTGGTCTCAAAATTATTCCTATGAACCGAATTATTAGTTTGCTCTCATCTTTAAAATCGAAAAAAACAATTCATCTTATTACTAATAATTTAATTTCGTAGCTCCTAAATTTCTTAAACCCTTTGAAGCAGGGGAGTCACCGAGGCAAGGAATAGGTGATAGGTCCTCACTGGTATAATCAGCAACGTTGGTTTTGCCGCATTTTTTTTAATAATAAAAAAATAAAAAAATATTAATAATAACCGGTTTTCAAATATTTTGACAAAACTAACCAAACCGGTTTGGTACTGCTACAGTAATTTAAAAAAAATTTAGATTCTTAATATTTTTATCTAAAAATGTTCAAATTTTACACCAAATAAAAATATTCATTTTTACACTATGTTCTCAATTTTTTTTAAGATCTTAATATATTCATTTAAAAATAGAAAATGAAAATTGTTCAATTTTATAACAAACAAAAATGTGCAATTTTTTTGTTGGATATAAAATTTTTGTTTGGTATAAAATTGAAAACTTTTCATTTCTCATTTTTAGATGAAAATATTAAGATCTTAAAAATGAAAAATTGAGGACATAGTGTAAGATTGAAAATTTTTGTTTGCAACACCTTTTATTTTCTATTTTTAAATGAAGATATTAAAAAAATTGAGGACAGTGTAAGATTGAACATTTTTGTTTGCTATAAAATTGAACACTTTTCATTTCTCATTTTTAGATGAAAATATTAAGATCTTAAATTTTTTTTGAGAAATAGTGTAAATTTGAAAATTTTTGTTTGTTATAAAATTGAACATCTTTTATTTTCTATTTTTAAATGAATATATTAAGATCTTAATTTTTTTTTGAGAATATAGTGTAAGATTAAATATTTTTGTTTGCTATAAAATTTGAACATTTTAAAGTGAAAATATTAAGATCCTAAAAAATGATAAAATATTAAATTTGAACATTTTTTTAGGATAAAAAATAGAAAATAAAAAGTGTTGCAAACAAAAATTTTCAATCTTACATTATGTCCTTAATTTTTCTTTTTTAAGATCTTAATATATTCATCTAAAAATGAGAAATGAAAAGTGTTCAATTTTATATCAAACAAAAATTTTATATCCAACAAAAAAATTGAACATTTTTGTTTGTTATAAAATTGAACACTTTTCATTCTTTATTTTTAAATGACTATATGAAAATCTTAAAAAAATTGAGAACATAGTGTAAGAATGAATATTTTGTTTGCTATAAAATTTGAACATTTTTAAATAAAAATATTAAGATACTAAAAAAAAAATACTGTAGCAGTACCAAACAACTCTACAATTGAACGGTTTGCAAAAAAAAAAAAAAATTGAAAATTTACTGTAGCAGCACCAAACCGTGGTGGGGGCAGTTTGGTTGTTTTTGCCATTAAATTGAAATATTGGATATTTTTATTATTTTTTTATTTATTGGGTATGATAAAAAAACTCGGTTGGTTTTGTATACAAATTCGCTCGTAATTCCTGAACGTTGATCTGCCGTTATGATGCGAGTATGTGTTATGCTGAGATTATTTGTTGCTAAAATTAATGTAACGTATAATGTAGCGGGTGAAAAAGAATCTTCTGATATAATGACATTAGGGAACCGAATCTGCTCCTTTTCTCTAGGAAAAGAGCACCCTCCTATTCTCAATCTGGATCGTACAAATTCTATTGTACGGTCTCAATTAAATCTGATATATTTTAATAGATTAAATTGATTTGAAAATAAAAAGTAATTGAGACCGTACGATGGATTTTGGACGATCCAGATTTCAGAATTGGAGGGTGCTCCTTTTCTTTAGAAAAGGAGCCGATTCTGATCCGTGACATTAGACCCGCGTTTTCTCCATTGTCATTGTCGTCGATGTCACGATTGGGGAGTGGGGATCACTCCTCGCGGCAAAAGTGAAACAATGGAGCGGTTTCTTTGTCGTCCAATGCATTTGATTAATGGGATATTGGGATGGTTTTGATTTCTCTTCTTTTTTATTCCTGAGTATAGTTTGCCGTGCAGCCACTGAATGATCGATCTTGTAAGAGCATCTGTATCTCTGAAACTCTCAGAGTTTCTAAATAACTGTTAACAGAATTTTAGAAATTCTAGACTCTCTGAATTTCTAAACCTCTACATTCCTGAAATTATAATTAGAGTTTCTTAATTACCACATTAGCATTTAATTAAAAACAATATTAAAAATTGAGCCAATAGAAATTGATTATTTTGCCATGTCAGAGTTTTGAAACAGTTTCATATGTAGAAACTCTTGAACAAAATTGCTAAATATGAAATCCATCTACATCCCTGAAACTGCTTTAGAAACTGCCATGTCAGCTTTGAAACTCCCAGAGTTTCAGGGATGTAGATGCTCTAACGAGCATAGTGACAAATAAGCCGGATTCAATTCGACCGGATTAAAAATTTGTGGTTCAGATATAATTCAATATAATTTGTAAATGATTTGGTATCACAAGAATATATGTGTGTGTGTATTTTAATTTTAAAATTTTTCAACTTCTTATTAAAAATTAGAAGAAAAAAAAAAGTTTAAGAACTGTCTAACAATTTACAAAATCTTCTGTATTGTATGAATGAAATGAAATTAGTTAATTGAAAAATTGATTTAAATCAAAATGGGGCCACTGGTGGAGTCCACTTATGACTTTCAAATTTTCAAACAAGGTGCCTCAGCTTCACGCCTTCACTCACGTGGGGGGTCCTGAGCGAATTAACCGTGAATAATTTATATCATTTTATTCGCCATGCATAGCTCATATAATTGCGCCGAGTTTTTTGAATAAAACATGAAAAATTCCTAAAAGTCGTTTTATTCACGAATAAATCAGTAAAAATTCGGTCAACAGTTTTATTCGTTGTTCGGTTCGGAAACCATCAAAAAATATTTTATTCGCGTTTTACGCGAATAAAACATGAATTATGTTACTATGGTAACAAGCGAGAAATAACATCAAACATGTCCACATAATTAGTTCATAAATAAATCTTCTACTTTTGACGACTTGACTTTGTACTAAATTAATTCAAAATTTTAAAATTTTCACATATTGTCACACCCCGAGACAACCCGCCACGTATTTATACGTAAGGCGTATACACATCACATACATTATCAATAATATCCACAAATGCCACATTAAATATAACAGACAATAGTCTTACAACAATAATCAAAGTGGTTCAACAGTGGTCACGACATGCATGGTTAAGAATACGGTAACAACCATGCATGTTCAAGTGTACCAATTTAGTGAAAATTAAACAAACAAAACAAAATAAACATAAGTGGCATTTAATCATAAACATGGATCCTTCCGCTTGCTTTTAGTCATGACCTTGTGCCGACGCCTCTTCCTCATTACCTGGAACCCACATAACAGTGGAACGGGTGAGAGATTCGAACATTCTCTCAGTGCGGGATTCAGTTCCAGTCCCGGATTTTGTAAAATTAACTTAATTCTCAAAAGCATGAAAATTAAATAAATAATAAATGCTCATGTATTTCTAAATGCCATGTAATTCTATGATCATAAACACTTTTATTTCTTCAAGTTTTCCGTTATTCCATTTATCTTGTCATTCCAATGGGAAGTCCAACCAACATTGGAATGTCGCCAACCTACTGGGAAGTCCAACCAACAGTTGGAGGCCGCCAACTCACTGGGAAGTCCAACAAATAGTGAGAGGCTGTCTCACTAGACGGGGAGTCCACCCTACGCTAGGTATTGACCCGTGACAGGACCGCTTTCGCCTACAGTCACGTTATCGAGGGGTCCAGTCGAACACCGGACCCAATGTATACATTCCGATATGCGAACATATCGGCCCCTGCTCACTTTTCTTATCCGTTCACATCATGTATATTAACTCGACACAACACAACACATCCTATAAGTCTGTTGATCAAACGAATAAATCGTATCCTAACATTTTCTAACAAAGTCAAACGGTTGTTCGAATTCAACATGCATAATTGAACTATATAAAAATAAATACACACAAAACGATAAGTAATAATTTTACAAAGTCTAGGAAACCCGCACCTGATGTCTGAGTAAATCCTTGATTGTCCCTTGTGCCGTTTAAATGTTTGAATGTCGAATCTAAAACATAAACCAAATTAAAAATGCTTGAATTTAATTTTCGTTTCCTAATAACCTTTAATGATATATATCATTTATCCTATTTCAACTCTGACAATTTAAATTCGAAATATAAAAAGTTATAAGGATAGAAAATATATATATATATATAAACAACTAAAATAGATCATTTTTGCTTCTGTTAACTTAATCGTGAGAGTTTTCGTTTTAACTAGATATATTAATAATAAAAACTATCAAATTAAATAGTAAATTTGAAATAGTAATATCATCAAACATAGACTAAATTAGTATTAAGAATTTCTATTTATTTCAAAACTATTTTATAAGAAAATATCTATATCTTTGATATCATTCTGTATAAACATAGATCAAAATAATTTATTTATTTTATTCCAATAAAAGAATAGATATGAAATTATGAAAATTACTAATTTCTATTTGGGGTTATCAAATACAAAAGTATACATCATATTCTGATTTGGAAATCATATTTTGACTACTTTATGAAAGGAAAACGTTGAAACAAATTATACGATTGAAATTGAATAAATAAACAAAATAAAGTTAAGAGAATAATTTCAGATTATTACATCTTCAGAGAAACTAAATTTTCAGAATTTTAAATCAAGGAATACTTATTAATAAATTATACGATCAAAGAATATCGCTCCTAATCTATTCAATTTATATGCAACAAAATAATAAAATATTTAATTACCTTTAACACAAAGAGGGATTTGAGGGTCACCTTCGGTGGTTGTGAAGAAAAGAGCGAAAGTGGCAGAGATAGGGGTTTAATTAAATGTGGTGCGGTTTGAGTAAAACAAAGAAAGGATCGGTGATTAAATAGGAGAAGCGGTTATCAGGAATACGTAAAGAGGCAGCGGAGTTTAAATTGAAGGGACGCTTGATTTGAACTGGAGTGGAGACGACGGGTTATCAAGAGTTGGCATGGAAATCAATTTCATTTATATCATGGCCTACTAATAAAGTTAAGTTAAATTAAAATTTAATTTAGATTGTTTCTCACGTCAATTCAATTTATGAGGCGTTACACATATAGATGCATCACTTATAAGGTAGAAGAATTTTAACGGTTTAGATTCGTCATTTAAAACCAATTCAATAGATTTTAGAGTTGAGTTCACAAAGAAGTTTGGTGAACTTAGAAACACTTTAGTTCTACTCAATGAATATAACTATTCTGTCTAATGGAAAAATTTGATATGTAATAAATTATTAAAACACTTAAGTTGTCTCATGTGAATTTATATCAATAGTTGGTAATGGATCATAAACTTTCATTTAAACTTAAATTATATATTTGGACCATGAATATAACCATATTATATAATGTATGTATATATTTACATATAATTTTAGTTTTTTTATATGGTAATTGATACAAAGTAGTTTTTACTCGTATTGTTATCTATTATGCTAACGAAAAAAAAAATCTTATTCATACTTCTACATAATGAACTTACAACATAGAATTTATCCATACTCGTTTAATCGAATACAATAAAAATCAGATAAATAAATAAAAATAATACCATTAACACCCTACATCACTTTGTTTTTCTGCAATCACCTGTTTTTATCGGATTCAACTATGCCAATAATAGTGTTGGTATACTTAAACAGAGCAGGCACTCAAAACCGCCTTAATTTGTATATGGTAGCAAAATATACGATATCACAAAATATACTTTCATGTACAAGTAACCTACATATGTAAAATAAATAAAAGAGGAGAGATCAAGTTACAACAATTTTGAGTTACAACAAATTACAACAACAATTTTTTTTATTTTTAAAGTCCAAATTATCGATCAAAACCGTTCAACATGATTATCTAAATAAAATATTCTTCCAGATCAAATTTTATATTTTTGTAATTTTTTTACTATTTATTAAGATGAGTACAAAATTCAATAATCTGAATTTGACTAGTTTTTGTAAAATACTTAAGAAATAGTAACAAAATTAAAAAAAAAATGTAAAATTTAATCTGGAAGCACATATTATTTAGATAATCATGTTGAACGGTTTGGATCGATGACTTGGACTTTGAAAATAAAAAAAACTGTTATTGTAATTTTGTTGTAACTTGATCCCTCCTCTAAATAAAAATAGAAAGAACTGTGGCAATTGTGAATTGTTGGGTGATTATTTGTTTATCGTAGCAAACCTTTTATCTTCTCTATGAAATTGCAGAGCTTTGCGTTTGGAAAAAAGAGCAGAGGAACTGTTGCATTCCCTCATGTGAACGCAAAGAGTCATAGTCATGATTCGTGGAAACAACATTGGAAATTTCAACTCGTTTACTGGAGAGCGACATATACTGGCAGTTTCTATTCTCATACCCTACACAATAAAGAAAAAAAAGGTGAACTTTCAAATTTCAAAAAGGAAACAAATTTAAATGGAAGTGAACGAGTTGATGGATAAGGATTGGAAGGAGTGAAGATTCCACC
Source organism: Carex arenaria (assembly GCA_964058825.1). Lineage (NCBI taxonomy): Eukaryota > Viridiplantae > Streptophyta > Magnoliopsida > Poales > Cyperaceae > Carex > Carex arenaria. Next base: position 26,309 of record CAXKVW010000616.1, read on the forward strand.
TGAATTTGCAAAAATAAAAAAAGATGTGTACTGAATTCTGAGAATCAGTTCTATTAAGACAATGTTTTCTGGTGAAAGAGATTGCATATTTAAAATTAGAATAATTTTTTAAAATATTAAATAGTTGGATGATTTGATGTTCAATTTTTATTATAAAAAGTATTTGTAGAAAACTTGGAGGATTAAATAATTTTCTATAATCGATATATAGATTACTTTTTTTTAGAAAATTAAATTGCAGATTTTTTTTATTCATTAGTTTTAGAATAGGTACCAAATCATTTTTTAGTGATGCAATAATCGTCATGTCATCCACCAAGCATTATAAAAGTTTTAAGAACTTTTTGATAAATTAATAAATAAATTTCAAATTGCACTAAATTTATATAGATCATCCTTAAATTTCTTTCTTTATGAATATGTTGCTTTCTAACAAAATTTGAAATTTATTTTTCTGTCTCCCCTGTTTCTTTCTGGCACCAATGCTGTCCCTATCTTGGACCCAGAAATAATTTATTCCGTCTGAGGCCAGGGACAGAATATATCCAAAAATCCAAGTTGAAGTTTCTAGAGAAAAATAGATGCGACAAACATAATTTTTGAAGTTTCTATAAATTTAAATTAGAAAAAATGGGTATCATAATCAAACGATAAAGCACGGGAAATTTTATAAATTACCTTACCTTTCAAAATTTTCAAAACAAATATCTTTTTTCGAAAATAATTAACAAAATGTCGTTGTAGGACCCTCATTTTCTCCTCTCCCCATCTCTATCTTTATCACTACTTCCTATTTATTCTCATCAAGTTTGATATTTTCTTATCTTTCATTAGAATTTAATGAATGCATGAAATATTTTAAAAATATGTAATTACAAAAGGAAAAAAAAATTGTAGACATGCAACAAATTTTTCAGTTAGATAATATATCCATCAGATACATGTTTTATTGTTAAAGCATTTATACTAATTCTGCATCATAATGAAATTATTTACATGATTATACTAGTTGCCACTAGTATCTTTAACCAACTCATATTGATAAAATTGCAAAATACAATAAATTTATAAATATAAATTAAACCATTTAGGTCAGAGTTTTATAAATAGAATCATATGTTTGTTATTTAAAAAAAAACACATTATAATAATCAAATTTTGAGGAATTAAAATTTTATGCATCTACTATTTTAATTTTAGTATTGTTAAGTAAAATAAAGATTTGATTCATCAATTGCACAAAACCTTAACTCCGGTTATTAATTGGTCTTTTTCTGGATTTCAAATTTTGGAATTTTTTTGCGCTGGCTGTCTAAGAAAAATAAAAGAGAGGAGAGATGAACAGTCTCTAAATTCCAGAAATTTTATATAGGAACACACATTAATGTGCTTGTATACATCAAACCTTATCCGATAAATATCTATCTCCCTACCAGCTTTTTTTTTTTTGATGGAAAAGCCCTTAGGCGATCTCCCTACCAGCTGACCAGTCTGCCTTAATTTCTTCCACCTAAAGGTTTGGTTCATCCAATCAAATTCGGATTTAGTTCCCATGTTCAAACAATCGACAATGAAGTGTACCTATGTTTTTCATTTGAAGCAAAGATGCCTTTCCTTCCCTTTTTAATTGATTTTGACCTTAGCAGTATAATGATGCTAATATACAAACTTTGTTATATCTCTCTTTCCTTCCTTTTTTTTTTTTTTATTGATTTCGACCTTAGCATTATAATGATGCTAATATACAAACTTTGTTATATCTCTCTTTCCTTCCTTTTTTTTTTTTATTGATTTCGACCTTAGCATTATAATGATGCTAATATACAAACTTTGTTATATCCGTGTTTCCTTCAGTTTAAAAAATGAGAAAATTGGTTATTTGCCACTCCAAAATCTTCAAATCTGAAAAATTCCATCACGAAATTATAAATCTGAAAAATGCCACTCTAAACTTAGTTAATTCTTAAATTTGCCTCAAATACACAATTTTTATATTTTTTTTTATTAAAAATTAACTGAAAAATACAATTTTGAGATACGTATAATGAGGGGTCTGAAGGATATATAGAGAAATACAGAAATACGTATCTCAAAACTGTATTTTTCAGTTAATTTTTAATAAAAAAAAGTATAAAAAATGTGTATTTGTGGCAAATTTAAGAATTAACTAAGTTTAGAGTGGCATTTTTCAGATTTATAGTTTTGTAATGACATTTTTCAGATTTGAAGATTTTGGAGTGGCAAATAACCAATTTTCTCTTTTTTAATTGATTTTGACCTTAGCATTATAGTGATGCTAATATACAAACTTTGTTATATATATCTGTCTTTCCTTCCTTTTTTTTTATTGATTTTGACCTTAGCATTATAATGATGCTAATATACAAACTTTGTTATATATATATATATCTGTCTTTCCTTCCTCTTTTTTTTTTTTAATTGATTTTGACCTTAGCATTATAATGATGCTAATATACAAACTTTGTTATATCTTATAGTTAAATATGAATAAAATTAGCAATCAGTCTTTGATCAAGTAACAAATGACAAAAGTTAGAGATTCGAAATTCGGATAGGAGATTGTTTATGAACAAATTAATTAAAATTTGAAAGGATATACCTCCATTAATTTTTCTTTATCTTTTTGATGAAAACTAAGAATCATGTTCCTATTTTATATTAACAGCAATTTATTAATGGGTTTGTGGGTTTTGAGTTGTAACTTGTAACCCACTTGATATTTACAAAATGAAAAAGAAAAAGGAAATTATAAAGAAAAATAAAAAGAAATCACACTCAACACTTTATATCAACAATATAATGTACAATCGATCTTAATCGTCTGAATCTTCTTTATCCGTTCAGAAACCTCCACTGTTCATGAACTTCATTTATCAGATCAGTCTCCTGTTGTGATTTCTCTCTGAAGATGAATAAATCTTTCTTTCTATCTCAAACATGAAATTTTTTGCTACCTAAGGTAACATTTGATTGTAAGAACTCACGAATTCGATTAACATTGAAGTCCGTCACTTCAATTTCAAACAACGAATTTAAATTGTTGAACATTATCTATAAATTTATGTTAAAAGTTTTGTAAATTTTGGAGTTTGGTAAGATTGAGTGGTTTTAAAATTGTTGAACAATGAACGCTTATTTTCTTTTTGGAATCCTTCGTAGAAACTGCGAAGTTGTGAAAGGGAATCAAACTTTTGACATTTGGGTTACCAACAGTTTTAGAACTTTTCTCCTAACCACTGCTACCTCCCCTTTCTCAATGAATGCTTATTTTCAACCTTCAAAATCGAACTTCTTGATGATGTACCAAAAAAAAAACTTGAACATCTGGAAATTTCTACTTAAATATTGCTTCATTCAAAAAGTAGATATCAATTAAGTAATTTAATTTTGAATGCCAAAGTCCATCCAATAATGTTTTCAAGTTAAATCATAACTTCTATAATGAAATTTAATCACCTCAATTCAGATTTACCAGTACGTATGATTTTATGAAACCAAATAAGTTGCAGAACTATTTGTAGAAATATACAATTTTAATACAAGATTTATATATAATACTTCAGAATAATGTTAAAAAGAAATCATAAGCGTCTGAAAAAAAAAAATTAAACTTCCTAGCGACATGATCAGTTCATATCAGAAGAGTTCATGAACTCTCTTAGAGCTAAATCATCAAATCCATCAAGTTCATCCAACCCTTGCAGAGGCAAATAATCAGATAACGATTCACAATACAATGCACCTGTCTCATGCGAATCGGAAATTCGAGACCCAACCGATGTAAACTCAGTAGTTGTATTGTGAAGGTAAAAATTAACACCCTGGTTCAAATTCAGCCGGATCTGACAGGGTTTTGAATCAAGAGCCGAGAAGTATTGTTCCGAATGCACGGGGCCATTTGAAAAATCAGTCCTGATTAAACTGGGTATCATCATGCTCGAGCTGGATTGGATTGGGAGATTTGCATCTGACATTGGTGTCAATTTGCATGAATGTGAGTTCTTGTAAGTGACTTCGTAGACTGGCGGATCGGTAAAGTCCTTCTGCTGGACTTGTTTTGTGGCCGAGCAATTCTCGTCATCTCTATATGTGCACCTAAAATATGATCTGTAAAGTACCAATTTATGTTAGGGAAATTTCTAACATTTTTTTTGAATTTACTTTGCAGAAATAAGATAAATATCAAGGTTATATTCAGCTGGTTTTAAGAGACGAAAATAAAAGACAGAATAATGCTGACAGCAACTCACATGCTTTGTTTATGTTTGTTTTACTATTATAGGCCTAATTAGGTGTGGCCTCATTTGGGTTAAGACAGCCCATTACACCTTTTACGCATTGCTCTATAGAAAGCAACTGGTTGTATCAAAACAGGGGAAATAAATCTGCTGTGATTCTCTGGAATCGCAGGGTCCTACTTTTCCATATCAAACTATTCATTTTTTGAAATGCACGAATCTCAAAGCAGTTGATTTTTATGTACGAATTTCAAAACAAATGAATGGTTTGATTTGGATAAGCAAGAACCCTGCGATTCTAAAGAATCACAGCAGATTTGTTTCCCAAAATAGGTAATATATATATATATATATATAAATGAGCATGACTAGTATGATATTAATATCATTTTGAGTTGATGTCATATAACATCAATGTCATACTAATCGACTCTTAATTATTTAGTTGGAAGTTACAACGTCAAATGTATATTCCAATGCAAACTCAGAGCATGCATATTATATATGCGTCGGTGATATATGGTCAAGGTGATTATTGAACAACTAACAAAAAAACCAATATTAAAAATTCCCAACAATAGAGGAGTATTCTTATTAAATTTGTGCACAGAGATCATGGACTTGTTGTTTGCAAGTATTATTCTTTAGGTTTGCACATTTTTTTTTTGTTTCTGGTAGAAATACTTTCTTTATCTAGGCCACTTGCTATTAATTGTTTTTTTGAGAACTTAGCAGAGGCTGCTAAGGTACACTTGCTATTAATTAATTATAGCTATTTAATTGTTTCCCATCATCCAGACCACTAGGTATTAATTAATTAGAACCTCGAGCTGTGATCTCTTAACACTTTGTTTAAAAAAAGATAATACTATATTAATTATTATATATTACTAAACTAATATGCACATTGGTAGGGATGAGAACATGGGAAAGCTATAAATAGATTGCTTTTATATAGATGCACCTAAACTATGATGTAGAGCTTAACCATAAAAAATTAGAATAATAGCATGTGATCTTAGCTAGTTAATAATAGGACAAAAGATAAGTCCAAGGTTTATTAAACGGGTAATGGGTATTCTGGATCTGATCCATTGAACCCGATCCGATTAAATGATTCTAACTTCAATATGATTTTCAGACTGTACCTATCTAGTTAACACGCACAAAACTTAATTAAATCACTAATATGCACTAATTCTGTGATGAACAACATGTACATATGTTCTGTAGTTAACTCTCCCATAACAAGGACAGAGATAAGAATTTGAGATTGGATAACTAGATAATTTAGTGTAATGTAATGTTATTTTATGAAGAGATCTGAAAAGTATTGATGCATGCAACATTTACAAAGTTTAATGGACCAAAATACCAGAATTTCAATTTATAGAGGTGCTTAATCTCTTTTTCCCTCACTACCCTCATCCATTGTCTCGGAAAATTTTCATTTTATTTTTCCTTGACCTTATTTTGGATATCCCTAAGTAACATAGTGATTATTATAATATGATTAAGAAATTATTCCATGAGACCTAAAATTCAAGTTTTAAGTGAAAATATGAGAATAATTCCAAATATTTTGTTCTCTCATAATGGACAACTATATTAAAATTTTGAAGTTTTTCAAAAGAAAATAAAATTTGTAGATATATTCTATCCAGTAGTGAGAATCAAGATTGGAGATGCCGAAATTAATCAAATGCATGTAAGGCTTGGAAAATTTAAGACAAACACATCATGTTTTTTATTTGATAAAGTGGGTGAAACCCACCGATTTCATTAGAAACTATAATATTCAAATACTGAGAAGCTCCACACAGCTAGAGCTCAAAGCATGTACAATAGAAGCACTGGCATATACTAGTACATGAAAAGAGCCAAAACATATAACAGAGTAGCAAACTAAAAACATTTGCCTAGACTAGATAACAGCAAAAGCTTAGCAGCATCAAAACTATCCCAAATAAATTAAATACCTTTCCAACTCTCTTCTACAATCCAAGTACCAAATGTGACTAGTTGAGTGGGGTGTGCGAAGAATTTTTTATTTTATTGAAATTAATATGTTAACTGTTTTGTCTGGAAATTGAAAGATGGAATTTTTTTTTTATGTAGTTGAAGGAACCGAATAATTGATTTAGTTTATTAGAGTTTGAAGACATATATCAATCCTTAGTCTAAAAAAAAATCTAATACATATACTAACTCAAAGGAACCAAATCAATGATTGAGTTTCTTCGAAAATGTCTAAAAAAATAAAAAAAACTGAATTGATGATTTGTTTTCTTCTATTACATAAAAAAAAAATTCATCTTTATGGTTCTTTACAAAATATTTTAATATATTTCTAAAAAAAAAAGAAAATCTGTGTGGGCACCAATGAAAGGGAAAACGTTGGTTGGATTCGTGTATGAAAAAGAAAGAAAAATGAGTTGATGTTGAATGACAGTTCCTAGGTACAATTATTGTTGACAGAGAATGAAGGAAAAGTCCGTCCATTAATTCAACGGTAGGAGATGTTCTAGAACAAATCCTTATCTAAATTGATAAAAAATTTTAATAGCTCTAAATTCAAAGAAATATTTTGAAAATACATTTGTAAAATTCTTCAAATTTGTAAAGTGTTAATACGTAATTCGAAAATTGTTAATACATAATTCTAAAAATATTCAAGAGTACGTTTAATTCTTCTACTTGTTCAAAAAGGTGTTAAAAATAAATAATTTGCAAATTTTAATATTATACTAAATAAACCATATCCAAGAATACCGATAGTAGATTGGATTCAACTCCTCTCCAATGCTGTAGAGGATGGGCCTTACTTTACGGTTTGAGATTAAATCTCACTGCTTCGGGATTCGGGCTAGTGCAGGGGCAGTATTATTGGGCTTTGAGATTCGTGTCAAGTTAAATAGAATGGTTGGGATTCACTAATTGTAAGATATTCCCTTGTCCAATATTGGAGATGATGTGAATTCTAGTAGATTGGTGCTCTTACAAAAGTTTTATATGGATGCAGAATAATATGGTATACACTTTGCAATTGTAAGTTTGCATATTTGTTTAGGACATAATATCTATTTTAATCTAACTACAATAAATTTCTACCAATGGTTTGATTATTTTTTCCATCATATTGGCCACTTGTTATAAATTAATTAATTACCACCTCGAGATGTGACCTCTTAACACTCTGCTAAAAGAATAATACTAGATTAGTACACTGGGTTACTAAATTAATATATATACTTTTGTAAGTTGAGAACATGGGTAAGCTACGGATATATTGTTTTACATAAATGCCCCTAAACTATGATTGGAACTTAACCATAAAATAGTATATAATACAAGCACAAAGCATGTGATATGGATAAAATATAGGTACTAGGTTATCTGAATCGATTCAATAGAATAAATTCTAGCTCCAATATGATTTTTATTTTTCAGAATTCCTTTTAAGAAATCTCTACAAATCCAACTTAGATCTGTGTTATATGTGCTCACCAAACTTATAAAACAAAATTACATATTGTATAGATAACTCTCAGATCGTTTCCTTGTAATTTTATTAACATCACTTAATTATTAGGGGTCTAATGAATAGAAGAAAAGGTATAATTTCTAAGCAATCTCTTTGATAAGATTATCTAATCTTGGTTACACAAAAAAAAGATGAGGCTTCTTGCTTCATAATTCCAAATCAATATCCGATTATCTACCCATAAGGTATAATCTTCTAATCTGACTTGTTAAAGGAAAAAGGGGATGAATTGGGAAAGCACACAAGTGTATTACCTTGGATTATTAGAGCTCATAATTTTCTTTGTTCCATATTTTCTCCATTGATAACCATCATCAAAGGGTGCACTTGTCTCTATAGTCCATATATTGGCCCCTTCCTTTCTGTTTTGCATCAAATATGAAAAAAAGAATGGATTTAAGGAAAACCCATAATTTATATGTTTTCTTATTAACATATACAATTAATTCAATTTGCAATATTTCCGTATATATAACAAGAATTTTGTTCCCTGAGAATTTGTACCAAACAAATTTACTTGATAAAAGCTGAACCAAGCTTATGAAAAACAAAAAATCACCCCAATACATCATATATAGAATCAAGGCACTATTTTAGTAAACACCAACCTTGATTTACGCATTCGACTTCTCTGATTTACACCTTGAAATTCTATTGACGAAGCGGGAAACAATTCCCCGCACATCAAATGATCGCATTCTTGCTTGACATGTTTGTTCTTTGATGAAGAGAATTCCATGCTCAAAGTGTGCTCTTTTGTTGGAGAAGAGAAGATAGAGCACTAGTTTTACAATGATAGATCTCCATTATGAACCTATTATAATACTAAAACATAGAGCATTAGATTGGATGTGTTTTGTCGTGTTGTGGACTATGGATGTACGTACTCCTCTTTTTATATTTTTAATGAGGTTTGCATGTATTAATGGTAGTTAGAGAGTTGGCTTTATAAAATGATCAAGTTGAAGTAAAGAAATAGAAGATCAAAAGCATAGGCAGCCATATTTTAATGAAAAGAGGAGGGGAATATAAAAAAAAATTGGTAGAGAAACCATATATAACAACAAATTAATAATTTGTCACATATACGATCTTGTAACATTTATTACAACTCTTCTGTTTGCACGTAAGTAGAACTACAAAATAAATAATTTACGTTACAAATATATTTTTTCTGTTGTTATTGTTTCTTAATTAAATGGTAAATTTTGTTCTTTTATGAACAAAAGTTGGTCCTAATTCACATTTGATGTTTTAGGAAGGGAGAAAGCGTTAAAGGTGCTTAGCCCCTGAAAGGCTGAAAGACCATTTTAAATAAAAAATGTCAATGAGGTTAAACATAGTTCACAAAAAAATAAGTTACATTACAAATAAATGATTGAACGGATCCTGTAAATTAATATTAACAGAAATTATCTCTTTTCCCCTGAATATCATTCTTCAGATTCGTGCTCTACGCATTATTATAGAGTATCTTCTTATTTTTTATTTTTTATTTTTATTTTCTAAAGAAGAGGTTAATTGGAGGTCAAACTATCCAACTATATATTTAATATGATGAGGATCCATTTACATCATTTTTTGGTGACACCGGATTATACCCTACGTTTTCAAAGTCCAAACAGTTGATCCAAACCGTTCAACATGACCTTCATATTAAAATGTGCTAGGAGACTAAATTTTACATTTTTTTTTATTTTTTTACTATTTATTAAAATGGGTACAAAAATTCAATGGCTTGAAAATAACATTTTTGTAAAATACTTAATAAATAGTAAAAAATAAATAAAAATGTAAATTTGGTCTCCAAGCACATTTAAATATAGATATCATGATGAATGGTTTGGTTCGACTGTTTGAACTTTGAAAACTTTGAAAATGTGTAATTCGGTGTAACCTAAAAATGGTGTAAGTGGATCCCTCCTCATTTAATATTAACAAAGAATCTTCTATTCGTGTTTGGAACGTACAACCTTCTACACTAATAGTATTGTCTCCAAATACATGTTCTCTTAAATCGACCCTTTTATTCTTCTATTTTAATAAACATCTTTATCATCATTCCGTGTTTTTTTTTTTTGAAAAATTCTTGAAATCTCACTTTACTTCATTTTTACTGGAGAAGTTTGTAGATTAATTTATAGGTAATATTCAAGAGATGCTGTTATTTTACACATATATTTTGTAAGTCTTAATTTATACCAGACGATCAAAGTACGAATATATATATATATATATATTTACTATACGGGTTGCTATTTAGCTTTGCATTCTGTGAAATATGTTTGTAGAATAAGAAGCCTAAAAATGAAATTAAGGTTTATACAAAAAATTAACATTTGACTTTGATACATCAAACATGCACCAACATTAATATAGATATTAAAAAAATTTCGACGTAGATATATAGACACCAAAGGTATTTTTACTTCAACACTTGACTTTTTGAATACACACACATACCAGACTATATAATTTTTGAATATCGAGCAAATACAAGAATAAAAGATGAACATTAATTCGAAGTACAAAGAACAGACTATGCATCCATTAATTAATGGTAGTTACATACATTATTAAATTATTTTGTAGGATTTAAGATATAAACATTAAACAGTGGTTAACAATTATCACAGTACGTACGTATAAATAGTTGTTTATAATTAACATTTATAGAGGCGTCGACGGGGACCCATATATATTAAGTGGACCATCATCTGAGACATGAAACCTTCTTTTTCATTTTGTGTGCGGAGACTATTCAGTATTATAAATAATAAAATAGTTAAATAAATATGATAAGGGAAAACATGTAGGGGTGTCAATGGGGATGATACAGGGTGGAAGTATTTTCATACCTATATTCACTAAAAGTTGGCCTTATATATACTGTATTCTTACCTGTTAAAAATTTGTCATATCCTACCCTATCCGTACCCATTAAGATTAGCGGATAACGAAATGGTAGTGAGTGAATAACAAATAATACTAATATAATCGTTTTATTATTTTTACAATAAACTATTAAAACTCATCATGTCATACATATGCAATCACAATTACTAATATAAAAATCAAAAGACAAATATGCAATCAATTTTAACTAAAAGTTTTTTATAAAAAAACAAAAACAAAAACACAAATATCTCTTCTAACAAATTCAAAATTTGTTTCGTTAACTAAATAACAAAACATTCAAATAAAAATGTAATATGTTTAACATAATATTATTCTTACAACAAAGTGATACATTTTCTCATGGATTAAAGTTGATACAGTGATATGAAAAACAAAAAATTAAATGTAATATATATATATATATATATATATATATATATATATAATGAGTAGAACTAGGGTGCTCCTAGGAGTACGAAGCCCCTTTGTACTCTTAACTCTAAAACCTATCGAATTAACTTCGAACGAAAAATCCAAACCATTGAAATCTTTTTACCTTACGAGTGATGCATCTACATGTGAAAATTTTAAAGTTTCGAATTAATTTAGTATAAAGTCAAGTAGTCAAAATTAGAAGGTTTCTAAATTATTTTTAATGCATTCATTTTTTGGAAGCCTTTTGACCACTTGACTTTATACTAAATTAGTTCGAAACTTTAAAATTTTCACATGTAGACGCATCAATCGTAAGGTAGAAGGATTTCAACGGTTTAGATTCGTCGTTCGAAGTTAATTCGATAGATTTTAGAGTTAAGAGTATAAAGGAGCTTGGTACTCCTAGGATTACCCTAGTTCTACTCCATTATCAATAACTGTACCAAACATGAAATGTGAAGGAAAGTTCAAAAAGCTCACATCCCAGCAAACACACAGACTAAAAAAAAAAGAAAAAAAAGAAATTGAGCAATAAAATGATCTGCCACATCAGAGAATTTGTTGAACTTGGACCAGTTTGATGGATAGAAAGAAATGGACCAATAAAATATGGCACCTCATGGTACACGTAAAATTCTGTCGTTGTAATTAACTATGAAAGAAGGGGAGGCGTAAAGGAAAAAGAAGAAAGGGGGGAAGGAAGTAACTGGGAAGAATGAAGAGGGAGGGGGATGGAAGGGAAAAGTTGGGGTTCACAACAGTATTTTGTAAATAGTGTAGAACCAATTGAAATAGCAATTTAATCACAGACAATTACTAGAAAACAGTCACAACAATAATTGAAAATGGGGGGTTTGGGGGGGGGGGGGGGGGGGGGGGGTGGTAATTCGCAAAACAGTCACAAGAATTACTGAAAATGTGTGAGAACAACTGATTGCATTGTTTCAGATATCAGAAGACTTTTATTTTGAAACTCGTCAGTTTTTCTTTGTATTTCTAAGAACATTTTTTTTTTGGAATCCCCAGTTTTGCCGGTTGGTATCAGTCTCAATTAGTATCTCTTAGATAGTGTTCTAAATAGCTAGCTGTAGAGCGCAACTATGTTATAGTTTTTTTGAACCATAAACACTAAGTTATGAACCTATGAGATAAAAGTGCGCTAATTCAGCTACGACCGCTATAGTTGTAATAGCTAACTGCTATTACCGCTACATGCTATTGTTACCGTTATGCTCCATGGGTTTTTTTTCAATTTACATGGGGTTTTATGCTTCTGTTTCTATTTCTGATGCTACATGGTCTGCTATGATAAGTATGCTAAATCGAAATATGTGCTTCTGTTTCTATTTCTGATGCTACATGGTCTGCTATGATAAATATGATAAATCGAAATATATGCGTCCTATTTCTGATGCTACATGGTCTGCTTAATTTTTTCTTTTACTTGCTCTTCGTCTAGTATTCACTTGTATTAATAGCCCACTAAATATTAATCATAACAAAGCAATATTGGTTAATTGTTAAATGAGCCAGCAAATGCATGAATAATATAGCTGCTTGCCTGCTTCATATCATAACTTTAAAACGAGTCAGAAAATTGTGTTTTTAACAATAAATAACTAGATGTTAGTCAAAATGTTGCATTTGTATTGCCATAAAAATTGCTTCTAACAGATCTGAGGGTGTGTGTGTGTGTGTGTGTGTGTGTGTGTGTATAGAAGATCTGGTTTTTTTTTGTCATCACGATTGCATGCTTAAGAGTAATAATTAATGATCAAGCTAGCATGTGAGTTCCTACAACACAATAACAACTGTTTTAGTAGTAAATTTTACTAATTTTGAAAGTTGTATATATGGTTGACAAATATAGTTGTCCAATTAACAATTAGCTAAATATAATTAACAAATAATTAGCTACAATAAACATAACAAAGAAATTCAGAAATGAACAGTGGAGTGGCAGAATTAAAGTAATTAATACCCACATAATTAAACTCATTTGATATATAGAATGTAATTTGGAAACCGGCCATCAGACGCTAAAAAAATATTAAACGTACAGATCATTAACTCTAATGAAGCTTTTTGTTCACGGAACATGATGAAGCTTTTTGTTGGCTTTAATTTATAATAAACACCACTCTAAGAACATGCTTACACTGTTTATATCGTCACGTGCTTATATACTCTACTTTTTTAATTTGTTTATTATGACTAAAATATACCTTACTTTTTACACATCAACCCCTGAATTTTTCCTCTCTAAGTTCGCATCATTAATAAGTTCTAACTTTTCATTGGCATCTGATGCAGGTTCAATCATTTGATTATAAAATTAAAAACCTATTAGTTAATCAAGAAAGACCTTATCAAATATCTCAATTGTTTTTAGAATTCAAAAAATAAAAAGATGTAACAGCCAGAGGTTAAATTCGGTTGAGACCAATCATTATTATGGTTCAGACAAGTATTCAATATACCAAATAAATATATGTTCAAGGTTTTTTCTACCTGTCAATGCGCTCCAAATTGAGCAGCCGCTAATGTGTATATATAAATATAATTGAAGAAAGATGCTAAGATCATGTCCTATTTTCGTTGGATTTGATTAAACAGTTCATATTTGTTGACAATTTTAATGATAAAAATCGGGGACAGATTCAAGATAATTAGTAGAGGGCACCACAAAATTTTAAGATGAAGTACAATTATAATTGTTTCGAATATTAAGCATATTTTATAATAATTTTTTAGAAAAAACAAAGAAATAAAAGCATCTTTTAGGAAAAAAAAAATTAGGATGCCACATATTTTTAAAAATTTTTGAGTCAGGAGTAATAAATGTGCCCTTTATGTGACTGGGCAACTGATAAAAACACGCATCACATAAGGTTCCTCATAAGTATGAATGTGCGATTGTCATTTTCAGTTAATAACTTAATGAGGAGGGTTTCAATTACTCATGCCTTTCATATTTCATCATATTTCATATTTTATATCTTTATTTTTATTGTTCAAAATATTGATCTGAACCGCTCAACTTTATATTCATACTAAAATATACTTGGAGATGGAATTTTATAATTTTTGAAGTAAGATAGGTACAAAATTACTATTTATGGATTGTCAGAAACAATGATTTTGTACATAACTTAAAAAATAGTAAAAAAATTCATCCCAATCATATTTTAGTATAGATATAATATCGAACGGTTCGGATCGATAGTTTAATTAGACTTTAAAAATGAAGATATAAAATATGAAATATGAGGTATTGGAACCCTTCTCTAAGTTAATATAGTAAAAAATTAAAATTACTAAATACTAATATATAAAACCATCATTAACA
>CAXKVW010000617.1:0-56294 GCA_964058825.1 Carex arenaria
TGCCATGTCGGCCGTGATCGTTTGTTCAACTCTTTTATTTATGAAATAAATGTGGCTTTATTATTATTGATAATGTATGTGTTAGAAATATATTTTGAAAACTCAAAATTTTATGTAAATAAATACTTATTTTAATATTAATGTTTTTAACTTTATAAATAGCTCTACAATTCATAAAGTTAAAAACATTAATATTAAAATAAGTATTTATTTATATAAAATTTTGAGTTTTCAAAATATATTTCTAACAATCCCCCACAAAACTCAAAATTTAATTTTATATATAAAACAAAATTTAAGTAAAACTTGTAAATATTTTTGCTACCATTGTTTATACTGTGCATTGGGCAAAATATTTTGATTTCGCTTAGTGTTAATAATTTCAGTCCGAGGAGATCGGAGTGAACCAGGTCTTGAACAACGATTCTTTTGATCGGAACTTACATTATTACACACACAGTACAAAAAAACTACATCGCGGTTTGTGCGTTTGAGGCCATGCACATTAACTTGATTTTTCATGAGAATATTCTACGGGTTGCCTAAACACAGTAGCCGCGGCCTTTTATATACGGTCATTCTCATATAGAAGAGATCCCTCTGGGATGTGTGTAGAGTCACATCTCGCAAATTAACGACTTGAGATACTCATCTTATTACACTACACTGGAGCACTGATCACCATAGGAATGGGTTTGGAACAAAAGTTCCATATTTAAAATATTCTTGTGCTCCTTGGCCAACCTATCTGCTTGTTCTTACCCATTGAACCTCCTTCAGGGGGATCCGTATCCTCTGCTGCGTTTTTTTTGGAAGCACCCTGCTGCACTTTTTTTTTAGCCGTTCGATTAGATCCGAAGGTCCAAATAACATCTCACCTAAACAGAAGAGATGGAAAGAAATTTTTTTTCCTAAATCATTTTGTCTTCCCGCCTTTGATCAAGTCCGCTCCCTGAATAGGGTTCTGGATAATCGGACTTCGTCTTCTCTGATCAAGTCCGCTCCTATCAAACTTCATCTTCCCTCATTTCTGAAGGGTTTCCTCTCAACAGGATACAAGGAAAACAGGATACAAGCTTATAAATGGAAGGATCAACGTCATCTCCAGTGACCCGTACATTTCGAATCCTTGGCCAATTGAGAAGGTGGCCCCGTAGGCGCCTCTCGAGTTCTGAGCACTCAGCAGCTGGTACACTTTCTTGGCCATGGCGGAGCGAGGGGCCATGGTGGAGGCTGCTTGAACTAGCAACTACGGTTAGAAATTTAGTGGAGGAGAAGTGAAACGGTTTAGAGAGAAGGCGACGAGGTGAGAAAGGCGGAGGTCATTTCGTCGAGAGAGAGGTTGGGTTTTTTCTTTCCATCTCTTCTGTTTAGGTGAGATGTTATTTGGACCTTCGGATCTAATCGAACGGCTAAAAAAAAAGTGCAGCAGGGTGCTTCCAAAAAAAACGCAGCAGAGGATACTGATCCCCTTCAGGGGATCGCTCATCACAGAGGTTGGGTTCCCACACCAAATTGGCCCATTAGGCTAAAGCCCATCCCCCTCGATGACTCTAGGACTTTCGTCCTATATTTAAGTTTTTTGTAAAACAATCAGTAAGATTTTGCTCATCACCAACATTTACATAAGGACTTTAATTTTTAGTCCATCATCAACATTTTCATGTCAATAAATTATCATTTATTTGTTGCTTGAGCAGTTGAGCATGCAAGTAAATTCTTTTTTTCCAAAGAAACTTGCAAAATAATATTCACCAATTTTTTTTTTATTAGTAATAATGCTTTCAGAAAACATATAATTGATTTTATAAAGTAGTTATCATGTGACATAAAATCAATCACATACATTTTTGAATAAAATATATAAGCTAACAACAATAGTGTTTTTAATAGAATGTCGAAATCATGCATTCTAATATAATCAAAGTATTCATAACATAGTATAACTCCATCAATTTTACCATCTCATGTTTGATAATTTAAATCCTCACATTTTATGCTACATACGAAGAAAACTATATTGTAATCTCATTTAATACATATTAGCCATAATCATAATGAAATATATATTCGTTATCATGATCAATTAAATGAGTATATTTTATTTTACACCCCCACATTTCACTTTCTTATTAAACTTATCATGATTTATCATAAAATTAAAGAGATATAGTCAATATTTATAGCATACATATCGTAGGATTAATTTAATATCTCTATAAACAATTTAATCCCCACAATTTACAATATATAGCATAATAAATATCATTCTATCATTTTAAGAAACTCATAATCAACATTGTGTAATTAAAAGTTAATTTGTGCATTTATAATTTCATGCCATATATGACTTAGGGTAGGTTTATAAATATTTTAATAAACATTTGAACCCTCATATTATTTTGTTATATATCAAATAATAAGATTGACATCGTATTTAATTATTTCTTAATAAAACATTATAAATCATGTATGTTAATTAGTCATCATGATTAATTGATTAAAATGAACCACTATCAATAAAATTGATCACAATTTTTTAATACACCCAAATTTCTCTTCTTCTTTATATTCAAAACTCGGAAGTATTAAATATTTTAAATAATATACATTTAATTATCTCACCTAACAACAAAAATTTAAATACTTTAGAATTACTATTGGAATATATTAATCTGTCATTAAATATTGACAATCATAACTGATAATTAATACATTAGACTGCTTTGTAATATGATACTCTCAGAATTCATTTATTTAATCAAACATGATATGCTATGATTAATTAATTTATTATTTTTGTAAATTTGTTTTGGAATCTGAAATTTGTAAAATTCTTAATAACTAATTGCGTAACCATGCAATCAAATTATTTATGAATTAGAAATTTTGTTTATCTAATATTTTATTTATCTAAATTGTCTTGTATAGTTATTTAAGTATAAAATATCTCAACATGAATATATGTGGGTAATTCTTTAATCATAAACATTATTAAAATAATGCCTTCAACTATAATTTCGGATTTACAATGAGCAGATAATAATTTCAAAAGTCAGATTTTGTTAATTAATCTAGTATAATGAGTTCAAATTCAGATTTTGATTTCCCTTATCAGTAAGTAGTTGAGATGCAAGATCAATTTAATATTGATCAGATACAAAAATGTCATTGCTTTTTTATTATAAAATTGGGAATGTATTTTGAAAATCTAGGTATACAGTTTACATTTCCTAATCAATATTTTTCCGACCATTAATGATAATTAAGAACATTAAAGATGTAATTATGGTGTTTAAAAAATATAATTAAAATATGCCGTTATATAAATTCATATTAGCCGGTTGTAATAATTTTTTTTTAAAATAATGTTATTAATTATATATTCATATTATACTGTACTCTTAAAATGACTTTTCAAGTCACAACCTCCACAATATTAAACATAATATTTTACCTAATTATAGGGCATTAATGAGGGAAATTATCAATATAATATTAATTAGATAGGGTGTACCACTTGCTGATTCCTCTATATAATTTTTATTTTAATTATATGAAGCTAACACAAATTTCATGTGTTAATTTAAGAAACAAACGCTTGTAGTTTCTTTTGGTTTCCCTGGTCATTAAAGAGGTAATCAAGGCGGTTAATTAATTAGGGTTAATGAAATTAATTACAGAGGCAATTATAAGAGCATTAATTAGGGTTTTTCAGTTTTTCTATTTATAATAATTAATTATATTAATCGGTTATAAAATACAAGAGTAATGATAAAGCATTGCTCACAGTTAATGTTTCCTCATTAATTATTTTTTAATGGTAAAATTTCACCGATGACCTTAGAAATTTATTTGCCGATAGCCCTAAATTTATTTATATTACAAAGAAGTCCATTATTAAATATTTTCTGTATTTTATTTTTTCAGAAAAATAATTTGTAAATCTAATTACTTGATTTTAGAGTTAAAATCAGATTTCAAATATTTCTTAAGAACTTTGAGATTTTTTAAGAGTTTTGTGAACAATTATTCGATATGATCTAAATTATAAAGTTTGTAAGAAATCAAACCTTAATCACTAAAATTCAATTCGAATAAAATAACATAAACATTTATTATTATTAAATGAGATATTGATGAAATATAAAATAACTTTTTGTTATTATAATTTCGAATAAATATATTTGGAAATTGATGAAATTTAAAATAAACTTATAACTTCTACATATTTATTTGGTAATTTGGAAGTTTGTTAAATATTAATCTACAGTTTTATATCTATTCCAGAAATAACACTGACTACTAATTAAAATTCAATAAAACAATACGATGAAAATAGATAACAATAACTGAGTCCGGTTAGGAGTTTAATTGAACCACATTTGAGGATGAATATAATTGAGAATTAATATTTATTCAAATTTGAGGGTGTCTGAATAAGATTTCGATTTTTTTTTCTTTGTTGGATCAGTATATGAAACCATTAATGTAGGATAATTAATTGATTAATTAATTAATATTATCATAAATCCGCTACATATAAGACTCTGAATTGTTTCCTCGTAATTTTCCATTTACACCTTTATCTAGTTATATGATAGATGAACAACTACATCCAATCATCTAGTTTATTATTCAGATTTCGATTCACTAAAATCAGATTTATATTTTAGTAAGAAAATCTAGAATGTTTAGTAAGAAATAAGATATTGATTTTAGCTATGATTGGGATCAAATAATAAAACAAATTAAGACAAAGTTTTGATTTTATTTTTATAGCTGAAAACCATTCTCATACTTAGAAATTAATTAACAAATATACTTTCCTAATGCATTCAATAAACAAAACATTAATTCATATATAAGGGACTTAATTTAATTTCATAAATCCCAATCTATTCAAATTCAAATTTCTATTCCTCACTTCTCTGATTGTAATGTAAATCAAGTAATAATGACTGAATGCAATTTCAGAGTAATCATGATGGCTAAATTTAAATCACAAAACCACAGTGATAGTTCTTACAAAATACTATCCGAATTAGATTTTGTTATGATCCTAATTTTTTTTTCTTTCATATTGGGAAACTAATTAATTCTAAAATTTATAAAATAATTAAATCAGAATTTTAATTTGATCAAATTCAGATTACGGGTTATTGCCTTAGATTGTTGAAAAAATATTAACTAATCAACTAGTTTTAAATCTGAATTTTGATCAATAAAATAAATAATAATTATATTAAAAATATAATCAAGAATATAATTAAAACTTTATTATCCAAATATGCAAAATGCATACCTAAGGCAACTTTTATTGTGCTCCTTGGCCAACCTATCTGCCTGTTCTTACCCATTGAACCCCCTTTAGGGGATCGCCCATCACAGAGGTTGGGTTCCCACACCAGATTGGCCCATTAGGCTAAAGCCCATCTCCCTCGATGACTCTAGGACTTTCGTCCTATATTTAAGTTTTTTGTAAAACAATCAGTAATATTTTGCTCATCATCAACATTTACATAAGGACTTTAATTTTTAGTCCATCATCAACATTTTCATGTCAATAAATTATCATTTATTTGTTGCTTGAGCAGTTGAGCATGCAAGTAAATTCTTTTTTTCCAAAGAAACTTGCAAAATAATATTCTTTTCTTCTATTTGTGAAAATGTGAAGTAATCTTATTGATCCAATTTCTACGTAAAAGTTCACTGTTTATTGCCACAGAATATCAAATATCAAATCAAGTATATATTAGACATGAGGCATGAGCTTGAGCTGTGTCCATGGTCTCAATATTAAACATTTAATATTATCAGTTATAGGCAAAGAACTTTATGAATTAGCATATACAAAATTGATATGCAATTCAGTGCATTTTTCCGTTGAGCTTGTGCCCATCATTATTCATTCATAAAAGTTTGACCGTTTATTTGCTTAATATAAAAAAAAACGGTAATATCAAAATGAATATTATTTTAATTGTCAT
Source organism: Carex arenaria (assembly GCA_964058825.1). NCBI lineage: Eukaryota > Viridiplantae > Streptophyta > Magnoliopsida > Poales > Cyperaceae > Carex > Carex arenaria. Next base: position 5,991 of record CAXKVW010000617.1, read on the forward strand.
GAATGCACAAATTTATTGGTGTCTATGTTGTTTGCCTATAAATGGTACTTGATATTTGATGATCTATGGATCTAGTGATCATCTAATAATTCACATTCTCTTTCTCTTTCTCTTTCTCTTTCTCTTAGCTCTACAATTCATCATAAAGTTATATTCTTCCACAAATATTTTCTTTCTAGTAAAACTATTATTTTGCTACCATTGTTGAAAGAAGCTACATCAACTTCTACCACGGTTGCGCCTGCAGGTAGAGGAATACCGGCGTAACTTGGGGCAAGCTTAACCGATTATTCCTGCGCTTAGGACAGAAAGTTGCCTTAGGTCCGCATTTTGCAGCTCCGGGTAATAAAGTTTTAATTATATTCTTGAATATATTTTTAATATAATTTTTATTTATTTTATTGATCAAAATTCAGATTTAAAATTAGTTGGTTAGTTATTATTTTTCCAACAGTATGTGATATGCATACGAGCGCCTTACGTAGAAATACATGGCGGGGTGTCTCGGAGTGTGACAACTAAGTTGGTATCAGAGCCAGCACATACAATATCAATAATTAACCGCTGAGGGAGTGGTTGTTAAGGTCTTATCTTTGAAATTTAGATAATACAATTTCAATACATAATTTCATTGAGAATTTAGATAACGATGTTTACGTAGAAATTAAGTGTTAAAGTTTTGTCTTTAGAATTTTAAGTATAACAACTTCTATCTGAAATTTAACTTTTGCTTTCATTTAATATCCAACAATCATAATTCCAAATTTGAATAGTCGTTATTGAAAATTTGAAATTCCGAAATTGATATTTGTAGATATTGTGTTCCACTAAATTTCGGCTTAATGTTTTTATTACTCGAATCATTAATTTTCTAATATTAAAATATAGAGACTTGACTATTTTAGTCAAATTTTCAGATTAAATGTTTTTGCTATTGATTTGAGAACTTTATAATTAAGGTATGCAAATAATTAGACTTTAATCTATCCATCATGTAAGGAATTTATATAATTTTATTAATCCGGCTTGACAAAGATATATATTTTCCTCCTAGGGCACCAAATATAGCAAGGAAGATAAATAATTTCTCAACATGGCTATTAGTCAGAAAGGATACTTTCTTATTTATGTTCTATCTTCATGAGGCCCAATACCGATTAATTAGAATTTTACACATCGAAAGTTCAAAGTTTCTCAAAATAACTTTTTATTTTTACATTAGTACTCACTTTGGATATTTTCTCAATGTTCTTTAAAAAAATAAATGAACGACAAATATATATATTTTTTTAAAATGAACGATAAACATAGAATGTAGGAAGTATAGATTATCAGAAACATTGTTCTGTGTACAACTAGTAAAAAAAATGCAATATCAATTTTTGGTATTAAAACAAGTATGACTATAGATTTTTGAATGATTAGCTGATTAACTTCATCTAATCTGACCTCGTTGACTTTTGTTAAATCATCATTTATTATTAGTATCACTAAATTTGTTGTCAAGATTTTATTTAAATTATTTTGAAATAATATGATAATTTTATCAGAGTAGCCCAGCGGAAGCATAGTGAAAGTATTGATAATTTTATGGTTTAAATTTTGGGGACAAAATTCTTTTTAAAGAAGAGAAGAATGTAATATTTTGTCACAATTAGTAAAAGTAATAATAATCTAAGATTTGAATTTTGAGAATTTAAGCATGTCATCTGATATATTTTCTAAGTTTGAATTTTTTTTAAATAAAATAAAAAACTATCCTAGTATATATAGTTGTATTATTATTTACGCTTACAAGATTTTTTTAAACTATAATCACTACAACAATTTTAGCCTTCTGCGACCGGCATCTGTGACCGCGCGCAGCCATCAGTCACAGAAGGCTATTTAAAAAAAAAAAAACATTCATGACAGAACCATCTGTGACTGGCGCCACAACCTTTCTGTGACTGATTTTGGCCGGTCACAGAAGGGTCTATACTAAAAGATCCGCACAAACCCCTCTTTTTTCTTTCCGTCTCCCACGCGCCTCCACTAAAAAATCCGCTGATGAACCCTAAATGCGACGACGCCTCCGCTCAACGATCCTGCCCGACGATCTCACCCCCGACCTCCGACCTCCACTTCAATCGATGCTTCTGCTGGCTCGTCTCTCTCTCACCTGGCCTCTCTTTCACCATTATTTTAATTTTTGCCTCTTTTTTTGGCTGTTTTTTGCTGTTTTAGATCTGTTTTTGATCTGGTTCTTTTTTTACCTTTTTTTTGCTGTTTTAGATTTGTTTTTGATTTGGTTTTTTTTTTTTTTGATCTGTTTTTTGCTTCTTCTTTTTCCGTTTTTGATCTGTTTTTTAGCGTTTTTTCTTTTCTTTTTTTGTATTTTGTTTCTGTTTTTTTTATATGTTTTCTTTTTCTGATTTTTCCCTTTTTTTCTATTTTCTGTTTTCAGTTTTCTGGTTTTTTTCTGATTTTTTCTTTTTTTTCTTTTCTTTTTTTGCATTTTGTTTCTGTTTTTTTATATGTATTATTTTTCTAATTTTCTCTTTTTTTGTTCGTTTTTTTTCTGTTTTAATTTTCTGGTTGTTTCTAGTTTTTTCTCATTTTTTTTCTGATTTTTCCCTTCTTTTTTTTTCTATTTTCTGTTTTCAGTTTTCTGGTTTTTTTCTGATTTTTTCTGATTTTTTCTTTTTTTTCTTTTCTTTTTTTGCATTTTGTTTCTGTTTTTTTTATATGTATTATATTTCTAATTTTCTCTTTTTTTGTTCTTTTTTTTCTGTTTTAATTTTCTGGTTGTTTCTAGTTTTTTCTCATTTTTTCTTTTATTTTTTTGTATTTTGTTTCTGTTTTTTTTATATGTTTTATTTTTCTGATTTTCCCTTTGTTTTGTTCGTTTTTTTTTTTCTGTTTTCAGTTTTGTGGTTTTTTCTGATTTTTTTTTTCAGTTTTCAGTTTTGATTTTTTTTTTTTCAGTTTTGCATCAATATTTTACCTATATAATTAGAAATTTGCCTATATACTTAGAAAAGTGGAAATAAAGGAGCATACGGGTTCTGTTGTTTGGTACAATTCGTACCAATTGGTGAAAAGAAAAAAAAAACAGAAAAATTATTTAAAAGAAAATCTTCTGCGAATGGTGACGCCATCATGGGGGTCATCAGCCACGGAGCAACTGCGACCGATGCATCTGTGACCGATTTTGGTCTTCTGCGACCGATTTAGTCATCTGCGACTAGTGCCTCTGCCATCTGCGACCGATTTGGCCGATCGCAGATAGGCCGATTTGCTGTAGTGAATAAAAAAATATAGGTGTTTTGTAGCAAATTTTATTTCATAAATAATATTATGATAATTTAAACACATAAATAGTTATTATGGTGGGCTCATTTAGAAATTTTAAAGGAATTTGATATGTCGACTCTGTTAAATGGAAAAGAAAAAGTTTATAAATCAATATAGTTATTAGTATTTAAAAAGAAGAAGAATGAAATAGTAGAATCAATATATTTGGAGAGAAATTTGTGGAACTCAATTAAGGAAATTAATTGGCTTTCATTTGAATATTACACTGTATTTAAAGTATATATGTAAGAAGGATTCACGCATAAGAATTGACGAATTATCATTATTTGGATCGATACTCCAGTAAACATCAAAACAGAAGTACATGTATTTTTCCAATTAAGCACAAGATTCGAAAATCCTTTTAATATTGATTGATTCCATGCATGCAGCAAGTTATTTTTTGCTAAACCTCTAAGTTTGCTTTATTCCTAAATTAAGAATTTGATATATATATATATATATATATATATATATATATATTTCCATTTCAAAATTTTGAAAATAAAGAAAACCAGCGTGCATGGCCTCATGAATGCTGCCCCCTCGTCCTCATAACTTTCAGATTCTCTGTTACCAATTCTAAACATGATAAAGGTAAAACCTGCTCATAATTATGATCGACAATAGTCTAAAAACCGTTATTGGCCACTCGAGGTCGCATATGGATGTTCTTGAACATATGAAGTACCAAGATGGGCCTTCGACACGAAGAAAGTTGGACCAAGGACTAGGACAATCCGTCAATCCGACATGTTCTTGTACGAAGGGAATGATGTTCGGTCCATGATGCTATTGGAACGTTGAAAGGCTCAAGGTAAGAAAAGCATCCTGAATTGTATGAGGCATACGAAGAAAAATTTGTTCGGGGGTCTAAAAAAGAATTTTAAGGAGGGAGGGATGTATCATTCTGTCACGCCGATTTTTTTTTTCCTATAAACATAAGAACGAATAATATTCATACTTTATATATAAATTAATCATAAAATACAAATAATATGGAATGTATAAATAAATTATAACTTGATCACATATTTTTAGAAATTATATGTGCAACACCAGTCGTGGTTGCGATTCATACAACATATTCCCTAACAATGCCCAAAGAGATAATTTTTTAAATGTATTAATATGATCCATGTATTAACAATTCTTACGCACAATTTCTATGTTATTATTTTTACAGAAAGATGATTACGAAACGTACCACATATATATTTGATGTTTTCTAAAATATGAACGTATGAGTTCTACATATATAAATATATATATGTAGGGGTACTGATAATAAGCTAACCAAAAATACAATGATAGATGTTCTACAGATGATTTACATGTATCAAACTCATATTCTAAACATGTATCGAGTTAACATGCTACAACAAACGTACATTTTTTTATTAACCATGTCTTTAATTATGATACAAGATAACATATTCTTTTAACATAAATTCTACACTAGCTAATAATATACGTTGCTCTTGCATAATAAATTTTCTTTTATACATACACCCACCCACTAGCGTACGTTATTTCTAATATAGAATTATAAATTAATATACAAAGAAATATTATTTTCCTTCTATATAATGGTCATTATCATATGTACAGATATATGGAGGCTATTTCCAATATCTTGATTAAGATTTTCATTATTAATGGAAAATGAGGTCATAACACAATCACTTCTTAATTTCTATCGACTTCCATAATTTCTCTAATTGAACTAATTCACCATTTACATGGCTAGATGCACTAAGTAAAACTTCTTATAAATAACTGTTGACGGTGCTGCTGATTATATTACCCTAGCGCCTCTATCTCAATCTCAACACTGAGAACAAAATTCTTTTTGAAGGGAAGAAGAATGTAACACCTCATCGATTAGTTATATTTTTAATGTAGAAAAAGAATTCCAATTTAGTTTTTTTGAATTTTGACAAAATTCCTTTTAAGAGGGGAAGGATAAGATGTAATGACCCGTCACATACCGAAAAAAATAAATGTTTCTAAACCAATATAATTGTATTAACTGTGACAATTAAAAGTAATAACAATTTAGTTACATTTTCCTTTTAATAGTCATTTATATATATATATATATGGAAGGCTCATTTAAAAGGTTTAGGTTTTCATGGAGAATAATGTCATATAGAAACTTACTCCTTAATTTCTGTTAACTTCTGTAATAGCTCCAATTGAACTTGGCCATTTCCATAGCTAAATACACTAAATAAGATTCTTAATAAATTATCGTATATCATGCTGCTCAATTCACCCTAGCGTCTCCATCTATCTCTTTAAATAAAATATGCCGCAGTCAACCCAAATAAGGGCAGCAGCAACCACAGCCCCAGATAGAGAAGGAAATTTGTCACGGCGTGACGAGTCACGTCACGTAACGTCACGCGACGTCACGTCACAGGTGTCGATTACGTGACGTGACTCGTGTGTCGCGTGACGTGACTGCATTCTATGAAAATTATACGTCACATAAACTAATCACGTCACGTCACATGGTCGCGTATAGTCACGTATGATTACAATTACGAAAATTAGGGGTACAATATGTACAATCAGGGTTGAGATTATTAATTTAGCTTAATGAATATTTATGATTTAAATTTTTAACAATATTATTTACTTATTTCAAATTTTTTAGAATTTTTCATTTTTTTAAATTTTTTTTATGAATTTTTAACAATATAAATTAAAATATAAAAAAAAGTTTGACGTAATTCACGTTATGTCACGTCACGTATGGTTACATCACGTGTATTCACGTCATGCGTGATCACGACGTGACTACGCGTGACGTGACAATTCGCGTGACGTGATCGTCTGGTGCTATTTTATTCACATCACGTGAAAAAAATAATTAATCATGTCAAGTCACGTCACGTCACGACGTTTTACGTTTTTCCTTCTCTGGCCCCAGAAGCCATCACAACCCTGTGCGTGCGTCCCAACCCATGTGTCGACCGCCGTGAGCTGCCCCACCGTACATAATCCAAGACTGTTATCTCTAATCCAACCCTCAGCGTCCACCCTCTTCATGCGCATTTCAAGATTCCAAGGTAATCCAAAACTGTTATTTGCATTCAAACATTTAAGCTAGTGTAGTGATTCAATCCTACCTCAAATAACAAAAATAAATCAAAGTTTGAACTGTGAGAACTAGTAAGATCATGTATTTTGATCAAGATCCATAACCGGTAAATAAACTATTTTAACTCCATAAAAACATTTTGAGTGATTTCTATAGAAATTATAATTTGGTGAATGAATGAATACCTACATTTATGAATATATAGTATATAGTAAATTTTCAAAATCACTGTCATGTGATATTATTCTTTAAACATATGTGCTTGTGCTAATATACATAGTCTTTAAAGTATTTACTTTTAATATTCAAACTACTTTGATATAATGTGTTATAATTTGATTTAAAGTATATTCAAAAGTATAATGAATGACTTGCTATAGTATTGAGAATTTATAACTATTTATTTGTTTATAAAATTTTGAATATGAAAATTATTTAAATTATCATTTAACAATTAATATATAGATGTTTAAATATAAAGTTTCAGCAAACAGATGAATGATAAACTTCATATTTTCCTATCGTAAATCTTGTAGATTAATAATTAAGTTTCAACAAATATAAGTTAGGAGAATTATTTTTATAATTTATAGTTGTTTAAAAGATTATTTCCATAATTAATTATAGATATTTGTTAAATTCATCCGCGTTAATTAGTACTGATCAATGCATTCTTTTTCTGAATTTGTTATTATCAATGATTTAAGTTGTTGGAAATCCATTTCTGTATTAAATATTCTCTTAATAACGTTTCGGATTTTTCTTATTAAATTTTTTGGACATAATTACTAATTATTTTACTGGACTAATTCTCTATAATATTAAATAAGTGAATTAATTAAAGTTTTCAGGACATGGAACTGTAAAGTTTCAGAGTTGCTTTTGAGCATTTTGTCTCGGCTTCACTAAAAGTCTATATATTATAAAATGACTAAACTATATGTACGATTAAACTAGTTAAATTTCAGGAGTTAGGATATATAACATGTGAATATAATAGTAAGTAGTATTAAGGAACTTTGGAGAATTGAACAATGAATTAAAACACTATTAATTAGAAGTATATTTATTACTTAGGTTTGACTTTTGATGAATTAGGAGACGTGAGAAACGATCGAGAATTTGCTAAGCTAACAGGTGCGGGTTCTTAGACATTATAAAACTATTTTACTTGTCTATTGGCATTTAATTGTTTATTTTCATGCATTAGTTGAATTTATGCATATTGTCTTCGAAACATTCGTCTGACCAAGTAGAACATAAATAAATTGCATGAAATGATAGGATTCATACTTTGACGAAATGACTTGCATGAATTGCATACATTGAGTATGGCATGGATTTTTTTATGATTGAATGAATGTACGCAAAATGAACGTATATTGGAACTGAACAGGCACCAAGATGCTTGCATATTGGGATGTATATATTGGGTCCGGTGTTCGACTAGATCCCTCGTTAACATGACTGTAGGCGAAAGCGGTCATGTCACGAATGTGATTGTAGGCTGATGCGGTCCTGTCGCGTACATGATTGTAGGCGCAAGCGGTCCTATCACGGACGTGATCGTATGTGGAAGCGGTCCTATCACCGCCAAGACCTAACGGCATATGAATTCACCGTCCAGTGAGGCACATGAAATGAATTAATGGAATTTGTGTTGAGTCATCTTCTCACTGTCAAGACCTACCAGCAGAAACCCCACAGCTAATTTCTTGCTAAGAGCCATCTTCTCACTGCCTAATTTAATTATTGTTTTAAGTCAGAGTGTTGCTATATATTATCAGTGGCCAATTTGGTAGCCTATTTATAGAGGAAAATTAAAGGGTTAAGACCTATCTAGAATTCTAGATCCATACTAATTTAATTTTAAAAAAAAATAAAAAGCAGGAGGCTAGAGCTCAAACTGCTTTTTAGGCGTATCAAGTTAAAATTGACAATGATATATTGGTATATTGAGGCTACGTACACTAGGCATGCATGCAGCCATGGGCGGACCCAAGGAGGCCCAGGGGTAGGCACTTGCCTACCCCTAGATTAGAATTTTTTTTTTTGACCTAATACAATTTATATTGGGTGCCTACCCCTGGATCAAGAAGGTGCCTACCCCTGACCTAGAAATTATTAGAAACCACGGTCCAAAGAGAAATAATAAAATAAAGTTTAGATCCAAATCCGTTGTCCCTGAAGGCGGATTGGTTAATCTTTGATTATACAACTCTCCTATATTCAAAGCGAAGCACAGGTTTAGTAGTTTAGCATGAGTGTTCTGGGACTAAAAGACTTTTGTTCAATTCCGATATTTTTGTACTCCTGACGTCTAACTTCAAAAATCATTTTTGGCCGAGCCCCTCTTTAACCTCATCAATTTTCTATCATATGATATACAACGTACTTTCCATATACAGAGATTTAATTACATTTCCAAATTGACTCATACAACACATCTCTGCTCCATTTCCTTCCTTTTTTTCATTTTTTTTCAATTTTTTTTTAATTTTCTTAATTAATATTTATATCTTAAAGTTTGCATGTCTCAATTATCCAATAATTATTTGTGTCGTATCCGTATTTAGATATGTATTAGTGAATTATCCGCTTCGTATCCGTATTCATTTAAAATGGCTTTGGTTTTAAATTTTGATATATGTTTACTATTTGTATTTGTATCCGTTCATTGAAATATGGATACAAATTTGGTATTTGCATTATCTGTTTCGAATTCGCTCTATTTACAACCTTACATCTGTCTCTTATTCAATCAAAAAAATTATTCTTTTCAAAATAAATAAATCTAGTACATCCGGGCTTCCTTCTCAATTATATATCAAGTCATATGACTTTGCCTAAGGTCGAAAGCACGGGTAATCTTAATAACTTCAACATCGCTATATTCAACATCGCTATGTGGATACATAGCGTAATAAAAAAATAGACGGTTCTGCTATTTTAGCATGTTAGAGCAAAAAAAGACGGTTGTCGCTACTTCAGTTGTTCTATTTCTTTTTTTATTTTTTATTTTTTATTTTTGTTAGCATTTTGTATTTTAACTCACGAGATTCTACAGTAAAAATGAATTCTTTTATAATGTTGTTAACATTTTGTGCCTACCCCTGACTGAAATCCTGGATCCGCCTCTGCATGCAGCTCATTAATTTTAGGTTAATAGTATATATGTGGAAACTTTTTGGTAGAAAACTTTTCTCGGAATGATAAATACCGAGGAGTCTTTATGAATTTTTGACTATTTTGCTCTTCTGAAGAATGAATTAAGTGATAAGAACAAAAATGCGAGAGGAATAAGAAACTGATTAAGGTCTATCACTGTTCACTTTTGAGAAATTTTTATCAATAGAAAATATACCAAGGGCAACTTTAGAACATTTTTTTTATTTTTAGGATATTAAGAAAAAAAAATTAGCCCCCTCCAGTTCTAATAGGCACAGAAAATAAATTAATTATCTTCGTTTTGAATTAACTCGAAGTTTGAGATATCTAAGAGGTTACCGGATTACCTGCTCTCATATAGACAGGAAATTTCTACTCTTAAAACCACTGATACGTGAGTCTGAGGAGGATTTTAATATTTAACTATATCTTATAGTTTTGTATCGAAACCCACTCCAGACTCACGTGTCAATGACTTTAGGGGCAAAAATTTCATACCCACAAGAGACAGAAGATTCGGTTCCTTCTAAGAGAATACGAACCAGAGACGGATGCATGTTGATTGAATGGGAGTCAATTTGCTCCCTTTTTTTTGTATATATGTATGATTTTTTTTTAATACAATTTAGAATAAAATGTCATTGGTACTATAAATTGATCTCTATTATGTGCATGAAAAATTTACATAATTAATCCTATTAATACTTGACTCTTATAATTTAAAAATCTGACTCCATCTCTAATACAAACTCACTATGATGGCCACCGGGTGGGCAGGAGATTTGATTCCTGTTTTTTAACAAATAAAGTAACAGGTAGTGAAGGTTCTATCTTTCTGTGTCGGGGCTCTTAATTCCGTAGCTGGCCACGTTTGGGGGAATTCTCATCCTCTGAGATATCTCAAACTTTGAGAGTGAATTTTGGAACATTTCAACCATTCAAATACATTCTGCACTAATCTCAAAGCATATATAATATAAACACCATACACGTCGGTCACACAAAAGTTGAAATATCTCAGAGGATACGCACTCCGTTTGGGGCCGGCCTTTACTTTGTTCCAATAATCCAATTTACATGTAAACAAATTAAGAATAAGAATTTAGTTAAATCAGTAGGAAACTCCAACGGATACAAACGTATGCAATGATATCACATCGGTATTATTTATAATTTTAAATAATAAAGTTAATTGATTACTATATTGTATGTATCATGAGGAGTTGGTATATAGTGTTTTGGAAAGTAAAGAAATTATTTTATTTCTCGCTTATATTTTTATTTTAAAAAAATTAATAATTAATTCAAATTGTTCAACATGATATTCATATTAAAATGTACTTAGAGACCTAAATTTTACATTTTTTTATTTCTTATTATTTTTTTAAAATTTAGAAAACGATGTTTTTCATAATAATCTCTCAAGTCCCAACTCTTTAAACACCACAGTCAAAAGTATGTGTATCCTCTGAGATATCTCAACTTTTGCGTGACCAATGTGTACGATGCCTATTCAGAAATAGCGCAGGGGGCAGTATTATTTGTGTTTTGAGAATCGTGTAGAACATATTTGAACGGTTGCTGAGATTTTATCCCACAGGATGCAAATTCCAATAGCATAGGGTGATGATTTTAAAAGAGTAGGTTTAACTCCAAGCAGCACACAAACCATATACAATGTCGTTTTGTTCTATAGTCGGTGAGTTGTATGACACCAAAACTGCTCTATTAGGACTTGCTCGGTTGTCGGTATTCCTATGAGTTTCAATAGGATATTGGGTTTTTCTCATTTTTTTTCCTGACAGCTGTTCGGAAGGTCCAAAATTTTCCCACAAGTTCCTATAATTTGTTCCCAATATCTTTCTCCGCAGCTTAAAATCACGGGAAAAAAAAATGTTAAGTCAGAGTGAATATTTTTTTCCCACCATCGTTTGTCTCACTCCCTCTTTTCTCAATTTGTTTCGGCGGGAAAAAACCAGCTGCGTGGGAACACAAGCGAAAAGAAAAAAAGAGCTTAGCTCTATAACAGACGAAAGGGGTTGGAGAAGATAACACATTTTGCTGTAGAAAGACAAAGAACCGTGGTTGGAGAAGGTAAACGAACAAAATCTCACAATTTCATTTATTAATTTACTAGAGATGCAATAACTAAAGGGGCTTCTCTACACTGAGCATGTTCTTTACTTTGAATTTGTTGATTTCCCTTCTAATAGATAAGTTCACAAGTGATTATTGATGTTGGATTTTGTGTTTTCCTTTATGGGATTGATGCTACGACTTATCTATGCAAGATGTGCAAATATCTAAGTGTCTTAACATAAATTTTTGAAATAAATGCATGAAATATATGAAGTACTTATTTAGATGTGTATTATGCTTTGTATTGTAATGTGCACCAAAGGTGTTTTATAAAATGCCTTCTTTTTTACAATTGACAAACTACTTTCTTTTGATTGGTCTTATTAGGATTAATTCATATTTAGTTATTCTATTTTTATTATGCCATGTTGAGTCAGTCTCTTCTGTAACTTCTAGATCCCAATGTGCAATTATGGTAAACATGAAAACATATTCTTCTATAGTTATTGCATAACAAAATTATCTTTTGACATGCAGGCAATGAAAATGAGGCCAACAATAGGGCAGCTTGGAATGAGTTGCAAAAGGCATTTCTAGTGGAATTACTTGCTGAATTTAATAGACCTGATATACGTCAACATAATGCATGGAGTAAGGTTGCATGGAATGAAATGGTGCGAAGATTCAACGCAAAGTTTATAAATTCAAGTTTCTCGATGAAGCAGCTTAAAAAGCAAGAACGCACTCTTAAAAAACAATACAAAACTATACAATGATTGAGATATCAAAATGGATTCGGATGGGATCCTACAAAGCAAAATGGTTGTTGCTACTGAAGAAGTGTGGGCACTTATTTTGCAAACATATAAAGAGGCTAAAAGGTGGTATAACAAATATTTTTCATATTATGATGACTTACACGACTTATACTCCGGTATGAGATTTATTTTAATTAATTTACATATTTAAAACATGCATTCTTTATAGGTTATATATTCTGTTTTGAATAATTTAGCCTTTTGTATCAAAAATTTCAGGATTTATTGCCAATGTCTTGCGTCGTCATAATTTCAAGATGTATTTCTTGTCCCTTTTTATTTTATTTTTTCTAACAAAGCTACGCTGCAAGAGAATTTATTTTAGAGATGAATATTTGGGCTGACATAGACGATCTCAGGCTTCACTTGGGCAGTGCTATCTGGGCCTGAGTTTCTTGGGCTGGTTTTAGGCCTTGTAAAGTACACTGTTTATGCAAGTGCCATTAGTTAATTTTCAATTTTTTTTTGTTATCCTAAAAAAAATAATTACAATTTTTTATTGTCCTTCTGTCCATAGAATTGGTGCATATATAGAGCCTTCTGATGGCTGCATTCAATTGAACATAAACATTAGCGTTACGCCATTATCTAATTATTATAAAGTAAATTATGACTATATATAAATATCAAGCTAGTATTGTGCTCTTGTGTTGCAACCGAGACATATTATAAGAGAACAAAAAAAAAATTCTCATACAAAATGATATAATTTCATAAGAAAAAATTAGTCTAAGTACGACAATAACATTCCTTAAATAATACATATATGTTTTTTTAATCTTTATGACATATTTCATAAATAAATCTCATATAAAATAATATATTAAATGACAAATAAGTGAATAACATTACTTAAATGATATGAAAAAATAAAAAACAAAGACATGACCAATCAATTATCAATCAATCAAAAAAAATCACGACTTAAAAAAGAGCCAACACTTGTATTATTTTAACCGAAAAAAATAGTTTGAACTAAATATCACATTCATGACTCCGAAAAAAATAGTTTGAACTAATTTAATTGTTGTTTTGAGTCAGAGTGTTGCTATATCAGTGGCCAATGTGGTAACCTATTTATAGAGGACAATTAAAGGGATACGACATACTAATTTTAATTTAAAAAAATAAAAAAGTAATTGAGGCCACGTACACTAGGCATGCATGCAGCTGATTTTAGGTTAATACTATGTGCAAACTTTTTGGCAAAAAATCTTTCTCGGAATGATAAATACCGAGGACTCTTAATTTCTGACTGTTCACTAGTGAGAATTTTTATGAATAGAAAATATACCGAGGGCAACTTTGAAACTTTTTATTTGTTTTAGGATATTAAAAAAATTAGCTTCGTATTGAATGAATTAACTCAAGTAACAGCTGGCGAAGTGTCACGCGGTGAAGGTTCTTTCTGTGTCGAGGCTCTTAATTCCGTAGCTGCCCACGTTTGGGCGAAGTGTTATCTGTGCTTTGAGAATAGCGCTACACATATTTTTTTTTTTATGATTTTAACAGAGTAGGTTTTGCTCCATGCAGCACATGCACACACAAATCATATACATATACAACGTTGTTTTTGTTCACCAACTATATGACACCAAAACTGATCTGTTAAAATCTTTACCAAAAACATAGTGAATTCGCATCCTTTTGGAAATTCTTAACCGTTCAAATACGTTCTGCGCAAATCTCAAAGCTCAAATAATACTGGCTCCGCGCTATCCCCGAAGAGGCACCAGACAGGACAGGTCATGCAATATATGAGATACATACGCACTCAAACATAGTCCCCTAATTTAAGCTGAAAAGCGGTTTAAGAAGCTTCGGTACTAACGCCTATTAAATTTGCATTGCGTCCGATTTGAGATATATATATATATATTTTTTATTTAAAGTCTGCAAGCATATTATTAAACTAGAAGTATAGTATAGAAGAGCATACAAGCAAATTCATTTGATAAGTGTCCAAATTTTATATCAGGACACACTGAATCTAACAACTAGAAACCTACCAGTGGACCCACCCACCCACTCGATGAAGAACAAATGAGCCTTGGATATCCAGACGCAACACAGCTCAATGTATTATTAGAGAAAGAAGGAGAAATAGAGAGAGAGTGCATCCAAGAACGTACGGAAGTCACCACTCGGAGACCATAGAGAAGAAGAAGAGAAAAAAAGAAACAACCATAACAACACCACAAAACACCATACACAAATATATAAAATAGTAATCTAAATATACAACTCATTCCATCTACTCTTTCATTGCCAAAGAGGAGAAGAAGAGCTTAGGAGAAACTTACCACTTGTCTTGGAGAATAAGTGCTCCCAGAGGCGAGAGCGGCAACCAGAGCCGAAAACGGAAGCACCTACTCAAAAGGAGAACTGACAAGAGCAGCGATCAGATTTGAGTCTATACGAAGCAAGTCCGCTTGCTCTTCCATTGCCGAAGAGGAGAAGAAAAGCCCAAAATCGGAAGCGCCTGCTCAGAGAGACAGCAAGGAGGGTTGCAGGGATGAAGCGTCAAAAACAGAAGCGAATAGGGGTGGTTGTGGAAGGGGGGAGCGGGGTAGGGTGGGGTGGGATGAAGTGCTGAATCGCCTCGATTTCTACCGCTTTATAGCGGTTAAGCGGTCATCAGTCCTTACCGATGGTAACTCAGTACTAAAAGCCGATTATTGAGATATTATATGGTCATAAGTTCAATTATGTTCCATGCCAAAGTCCAATATGAATATCCACATTATATCTACAGATTTACAAGTCATAATAAAGAAAAAAAATTTAACATGGATTCTGCATGGAAGTATCCATGTATACGTTATCAATAAAGAAAAAGTTTGCACTGCTAATAAGTAATAATATATCTTTACTAACAATGATGGCTGCATTCAATTGAACATAAAAATTAGCTTTACGCCATTACCTAATTATTATAAAGTAAATTATATGACTATAAAGATCATGCTAGTATTGTGTTCTTGTGGTGCAGCTGAGACATATTATAAGAGAACAAAAGAAAAATTATCATACAAAATGATATATTTGAATAAAAATAAATTAATCTATATGACAATAACATTTCTTAAATGATACATATATTTTTTTAATCTTTTTGACATATTTCATAAATAAATCTCATATAAAATAATATATTAAATAACAAATAACATCACTTAAATGATATGAAAAAAATGAAAAAATAAATAAAAACATGACTAATCAATTATCAATCAATCCAAAAAAAATCATTACTTAAAAGAGTCAACCACTTGTATTTTATTTAAACGAAGATAATAGTTTGAACTAAATCACATTCATAACTCTGAAATACAAGTTTACACAAACAAATACTTGCAACAACCAGCAAAGTACTAAACATATAATTCCACAAAACAGCTCACTAGAAAACACATAACATTTAACAAACAACCAAGTACGTACTCGTACATAACACCATAGACCAAGAACAAAGCTTTGATCTTTCTAGCATCACATCAAACCCCTTACTTAGGGGGAGGCGGCGCCTTAGGATACCCATGACCCTTCGGCGGTGGAGCGGATTTGTGTTCATCGTGCTTCTCATGCTTCTTATGATCCTTTCCGTGGTGGTGGTGGCGATCATCACGGTCATGATCATGGCCATGATCATGATCACGGTCATTTGGCGGTGATGGTGTGGGGTACGCAGAAACACCTGCTGCTCCTATGAGGATTACAAACAGAAACAACACAACTAACTTGTTGCTAAGAGCCATTATCTTCTCGCTTCTTCTCCCTTTCTCTCTGACTAGTTTAATTATATTGTGTTGAGTCAGAGTGTTGCTATATCAGTGGCCGATGTGGTAACCTATTTATAGAGGACAATTAAAGGGATACGACCTATCTAGATCCATACTAATTTTAATTTAAAAAAATAAAAAAAAGTAATTGAGGCTACGTACACTAGGCATGCATGCAGCTGATTTTAGGTTAATACTATGTGCAAACTTTTTGGTAGAAAACTTTCTCGGAATGATAAATTAATAAATACCGAGGACTCTTTAGGACTTCTTGACTATCTTGCTCTTCTGAAGAGTGAAAGTGATTAAGGTATATCACTGTTCATTAGTGAGAAATTTTTATCAATAGAAAGAATTGATAGTAGGTCCGATGGGCATCGGACCTACTTTGGTTCGATGGGTGTAATATGTATCAAAATTCGTGCAAACAATATTAAAATCCGTGCACGTATGTTTTAATTCTGTGCGCACAGATTTTGGTTCGATGGGTGTAATCTGTATCAAGATTCATGCGAACGATATTAAATTAAATCTGTGCACATATATTTCAATTCCGTGCACAAAGATCTTGATGCTAATCGTACAGTGTTAGAGCTAATTGAACTTAAAAGTAGGTCCGATGCTCATCGAACCTACTCCAATCTCCAATAGAAAGAAAATACACCAGGAGCAACTTTGGAGTTTTTTATCAAGCCCCTCCAGTTCTAATAGGCATCGAAAAGAAATTTGGGCAGGAAGGAGATTTGATTCCTGGTTTTTAACAGATCAAGTAACAGGTGGCGAAGTGTCACGCGGTGAAGGTTCTTTCTTTCTGTGTCGGGGCTCTTAATTCCGTAGTTGGCCACGTTTGGGGGAATAGCGTAGGGGGGCAGTATTATCTGTGCTTTGAGAATAGCGCTACACATATTTTTTGATGAATTTAACAGAGTAGGTTTTGCTCCATGCAGCACCCAAATCATATACATCTATATACACCGTTGTTTTTGTTCACCAACTATATGACACCAAAACTGATCTGTTAAAATCTTTACCCAAGGCATTGTGAATTCGCATCCTCTGAGATATCTTATATTTTGTGTGACTCTTTGGAAATTCTCAACCGTTCAAATATATTCTTCACGAATCTCAAACGCAAAAGTTGAGATATCTCAGAGGATATGCACTCAAGCATAGTCCCCTAATTTAAGCCGAAAAGCGCTTTAAGAAGCTTCGATACTGACGCCTATTAATTGAGTATGGTGACAAACGTCAATTGGTTCCGTTTTGGGAAGAGCAAATCTTTTCAGTTTTTAATTAGGATTTAGGGTTTAGAGTTCAATTAATTAATTAATTATTTGGTTAGTTTGTTCCGGACCAGTTTGACTGGTGAGGTCATTTAGGTTTTGCTTATATTATCACCTCCACTGGTTAGTTCCTACAGTAAACTTACCTGCTCCAAATGGCCCTCGTGACCAATCTGTGCTATCTGATCATTTTTTGCTGTTTATTAGTGGCCTATATATATAAGATCTAGATGTAGAAATAATCTAACTTGTCGGTGCTATTTAGTATGGGTGCGTTTGGATGAATCAATAATAGTGCAATGATAGTAGCTATTCTAACATTTTGTAAGATTAGTAGAATAGTGAGCTATCTCACAAAAGACAAACAAATAATAGTGGTTATTCGCTAATCCAAACACACCCAAACGTAGATTAGTAGCTCGGAATAGTAGCTATTCTTCACCCATCCAAACGCACCCTATATGTATAATTCTTCATAGCATGTTCAACGATGTATGGAATAGCAAAGGAACAGAGGAATTGTGGAATTGAAAATTAACCACTCTTTTTCTCTATTTCAATTGTGTTGGGTAATCTCAACAATTGAAATAGTGGAAGAGAACATTCATTAAAATATAGAAGTGATAGGAAATGACTCTTATGGCCTTGTTGAGTTTTGACTTTTGATTAATAAACTATAACGTGATGAATGTTAACACATGAACTAATTACATATTTAATAAAATATTAAATGAAAATAGTGATAAATAAATTTCTGTGAAAAAAAAACACAATATAGTCATGCAACTTGTTGAAATTGTGATAAATGATACATACGGCCACAAAATAGACAAAGAAATCAACCTGTGTTAGCATACCCTGCGTCAGCCAAATAATATCTCCCTTGTGGGTGGGACGGTAAAACCACCTCTCTCAATTGTCGCACGTAAAACCTTCATATCATTAGTTGATCCCTCACATCCCACTGAGATTAAAACAAATTTCATATCAAAATCAACTGCAGCCATAACATTCTGTGATACAAAGTTTTTCCTATTGATATGAACCATTCGCTCTTGTCTTTTTACTTTACATGAAACGGTGACTGTAAGTGAGGCCGAACTAGGCCTTTCTGGGCTAGGGTCTAATTAGGTCTCGTTCGGATGTATCTGCTTTCAGGCTTTACCGGGCCAAGTTGAACCGCGTCCCTTGGTTATTATGGGTTGATTAGGTCTCGTTCGGATGTACCGAAGGCCCATGTACTTGATTAGGTCTCATTTGAACTTCATATTAGGTCTAATTAGGTCTCGTTTGAACTTCATATCAGGAGTGTAGGTATAGTACTTGATAGGACCATTTACCGAAGGCCCATAATAAGAAGGTTTTACGTGCAGATACTTGATAGGACCATGTACCGGGCCGACTTTCTCTTTGACTTCGGCCCTGGACTTTCTCTTTGACTTCGACCTAACCCTGATTATAGGTCCAAGATTTAGCCTATTCTTAGTCCAAAGCATGTTCTTATTATGGGCCTTCGGTACATGGTCCTATCAAGTACTATACCTACACTCCTTCAAAATTTTGATGATCTTTTGTATCTTGTTCCTCTTTTGGAATTTTGATCTTTACAGTGAGTATATGTGTCACAGAATTTATATACAATCCCTGTACCAGTCATCTATATGCACAAGACAAGTACGAATTAAGTAAGACTCATACTGGTATGCTGTATCACCCAAAACAGACCAAAAGAAAATAAATTGGATAAAAATAGTTATAGCCACATATTAGCATCAAATCACTCTGGTAAATATAGAAGAATATGATACACATCTTTTACCTAGATTTTCCATTTTTTTTTTTTTTTTTATGAATTTTTAAACACTTGCTGAATCTTAATCAGCAGAAAAAAAATACTGCACAGTGCAACATGATGGCACTAGAGCCGAACTGCATGCACAGAATCATTAGCAATTTTTGTGACTCATCACACATTCCGATACAAAGAAATATAAAATTTGTGTAGCCAATGAAAACAGTTGGGCAGAAAAATAAAAAAACAGAAAATAAAATTAAAAGATAAAAAGAGAACAAAATGTAAAAATTGCTTCCAAATCCCTAAGAGCCAGAAGTCTAGAACCCCAAAATCATTTTTGTAGGTGTCTCTTTGAGCCTCAGTGCAGTTCAAAGCATCTCCAAAATATATGTATCACTTGTATGGACAGACCTTCCTTATCAATAGATAGAATGAGTTATGTACCAGTGTGCGATCATTCGTACCAGCCAGCAGACAGTACCAGTCATGTACCAGTTCCGTTGTTTACATCTCCTTTTGCTGGTACACTGGCACCCATGTCAGCCTCTTGAACTTATCCGTCTCAATTTGTATCAATTGTACATTTATTAATTGGAAAATGCATCTCAGTCACTTCCATCCATTTTGCTGTGGGTACGGTTTGCAATTTTTTTGTTTCTCTTTTCTGTTTTTTTTTTCCTGATGTTAGTTTTCTGCTCATATTAGAAATTTAAAGTATCTCCTAAAAAATCATTTTATTCATTCTTAGTTCTTAAAGTTCATGTTATTCATTCTATGTCGCTCCTCAAAAACCATTTCATTCATTTCATTTCTCATCACGGGTACTTGACTAATAAAATCAAAGTTTTAATCAAAAAAAAAAAAATCAAACTCAATTAATTCTTTACATGCTAGTAAAATACAATGAAAATAGGATCCTTCTACAATTTTGAAAGATCAAAACTAAAAAGGTACAACCACTAATTTTAAAATGAAAATACGGTGCAGGAAATGGTTCCTACACTGGTGAGGTGATTTCATCATATCAAGGAAATGGTACCAGCACCAAATATTAATAATGGTCTGTAAAAATTTATTTCGACCATATTGGTCATTGAAGTTTCAATACTGCCTCAAATTAAAGTTTATCATAGCATTAATCAGCCTAAATTATAATTAACACAACAACTCCCAACCTAAAATAAGCCCCAATATGCCCTTAGTTAAGCATTACATAGACGTCATCCTATCAACAATTTTTTTTTTTAGTGCAGGTAGTTTTAGGGTGCTACATTTTTAACAGGTAATTTTAAAAAGTTATTTATTACCTACCGGACATTCTCGAAACTTGGTATTTACTTAATTAATTAATGCATATACAACAAATAATATACTTTTTTTGTCATAATATAAACTCCACAATTAGTACAACTATCTCAAAATAAAAAAAAATAGTGCCACCTCACTGTGGGGCTATTTGGTGTTCATGGAGGACTGCCCTAAGTGGGCGTTTTGGTTATTTTTTAAATTAATTTGGTATTATGGATATTTTTATTAATTTTTTTATGGTTATGAAAAAAAATAACGAGTTGTAGTGTGCTACATTTGTAACAAGCGAGAAGCAAGGCCCATTTATAAGAACCTAAAGGCCCAAGAAAATCATGTGAAGTTCACAATTCACAAAGGGGGACTGTAAAACAGATTTTTATTCTCATGTATTAGTTTCAATCCGTAATTTTTTTATCTACCATTTTTGTAAAAAAAAAAATAAACACAGTTGCCATCGAATTTGGAAAAATTCAATTTTTACCATCTCCGCAGATTTAATATGTGCAGCCAATAATCTACGCAACAAGCCCATTGGCTGCACAGATTAAATCTGCGTAACCAAACTTTGAATTTTTCCAAAGAAAACAATTTCAAACATTTTTATTTTTTATTTTTAGATATTATTATTAAATAATATAGAAAAATATATAGAATATGTTAGAATTTGGATGTACACTAAATTATTTTTATATTTAGAAATTATTATCCAATATTTTTCAGGCCAGATTTCTTAGAAATTATTGGTGTGTTGCTAGAAAAAAAATAAAAAATATTTGGATCCGAACCATTTATCCTGATCAAAACTTTGGATCTGGGTCATATAACCGTTTTTCTAGTATATTAAAATTTTAAAGTACTCCATCTATTTTTCTGAAAACTTTTTATAGTTTTGACAGCAGGCTATTTAATTAATTCATAAATCAGGCCTTCGGACATATGCATGCATTGATTTGTGGGATTAATTATTTGATTAAATTCCATAAATGAGCATTCAATTTTTTTTTGCCCAATATGCATTAATCAATTAATATTAAACCTTTTTGCAGTATGTATGAATTAATCCATAGATTAATTTCCAAATTTTTGGTAGAACAATTGTTTTAAAAATATTGAAAATTGAATAAAATTTTGGTTTGCAACCGAACTGATGAACCTTGAACTGTAGGGCTAGTTCAATAAATGTAATCGCTGCCAAGGAAACAAAAGGACAATAATAAAGTAATTACTTGTAACGCGCAAGTGAATCCACTATCCAGCAATGTTATCAAAAACTGAAACGGACATCAATCCGGTAAATTTTCAGGTTAACGGTTTACTGGTCAGACCGATATATCAACCGGTTCAATTACCAGTTTTTTTTAAATACTTATATATATATATATAGTCCGACTAGGGTGAGATGTGGAATAAAATACGTTTGTACTCCATACTATATCTTCATTTCAAAAGTCCAAATATCTAATCCGAACTGCTCAACATGTTCTCCATATTGAAATGTACTTGGAGACCAAATTGTACATTTTTTTGAATTTTTTTACTATTTATTAAGCCACTTTGAAAATCACTGATCCACTGTGAACAATAAAAATTTATGGATTATCCGATCAGCAATTTTCAAAATAATTTAATAAATAGTAAAAAAATTTCAAAAAATGTAAAATTTAGTCTTCAAGCACATTTCAATATGAAGATCATGTTAAGCTGTTCGAATCAATTGTTTGAATTTTCAAATTTAAAATATAGTACCATAAAGTTGTTTTACTCCGATCCGATTTTAATAACAGTGTTATCAAGTACAGATTATTAAATTTGAGATCAAACAGGTAAGGATTATTAAATTTATTTCCATTTAAATTTTCACCTCCAAACAAAAATAAAATTTGACCAGCTCTTGTGAGTTGTGACTGTCTGGTCACTTCTGGCACACTAAACAAAAAATTTAGCAACAGGTTTCACTGCTATGTAGCATTGTAGCTGTAAGCCTAAACCTTTAATGCAGCAGCACCTAATTTGATGCGCCTAGTTTGATACTTCTTTAATTTCTTTCTAAAAACCTACAAAAATTAGATATAAATACATTTATGTATGTTATAGTTCCAGAGCTACAAACGAATCGAACTGAATCAAATTTGAATTTGATTTGAATTAATTTCAAATTAAATGTTTTACGAACTCAATTTTGATTTTTTTACGAACTTTTTTACGATAAGAAAAAGTTATCGTATTCGCTGAAAGCGAGAGGAAAAAGTCGTCTAGGGTTTCATAACTGATAATGAGGGTTACAACTTACGAGTTATGACTTATAATTGGGCGGTCTTATGTTTTAACTTTTAAGTTATCAGCGAAAATCAACGGTTGACATTACTTTGAGATTCGAACTAGAATAGTTCATGAACCTATGTCGAACGAACCAGGTCCAGTTTGAGTTTGGTTTAAATTAATTTTGAACTATTTCGAATCAATTTTTTTACGAACTTTTTCGAATCAAATTGCAAACTACGAATTTTTTGTACAACCCTAGTTATACGTGTTGTATAAATTTTGTATGCAAAATTGCAAATTCAAAGAGATGAATTATTGGGGATTTTTAGAAGATTAAAGACATATTTTTCCCAGATCTGAATTGTTTTGATGATTACTCCTAATCTGTTAACTCAAAAATCTATACAAATCAGGAAATTCAAAGGCTGCACAAATTCAAAGAGGCTTCTACGCGCGTATCAAATTAGGTGTGAATTTATTTCTAAGAATCTTCTATGCGCGTATGTGTGAAAAAAAATATTTATACCGCAACATCAAAGTATATGCATACTAGCAAAAAATATTTATACCGCAGCATCACAAGTAGTGTATCTGTGGACGTACCGTACCGTGTTCCGGAGTACTGTGTTTAAGCGTGCCCGGAACAAGGCCGTGTCATACCAACACATCGAAAGTTCTAGACGTACCATACTGTACCACACAGTGCCGGAAATGAACACAACACATCTAACGGCACGGCTTGGTATGGCGTGCCGTGCCAATTTTTTATTTTTTTAAATTTTGGTGATATGTTACTTCAAAAATGTGTAAATATCCAATAAAATCTGGGATAATGTTCAGAAAATTGGAAATAAATTAAATTATATTTTCCTCAAGTTTAATTTTTTTTCAAAATTTTTTGTAATATTTTTATGTTTTGACATAATTTGAGAAATTATTTGTAAATAGTAATTTTTTTCTAAAAAATGGAAAATTAGATATGTCGTATTCGTGCTGTGTCTGTGTCTAGATGTGTCGTATTTAAACATAGCAATTTTAGAAAAATTAGGACACAACACGACTAAGGACATGGTATGGATACGTCTTGACACGGCACATCTAACAAGATGTACCGTGTCATTAGCGATGCGTGCCGGTACGTGTGTTCGACACATCGTACTTTTACAATACTCTAATAATAAGTCTCCATCAATGAATGTCCTGATAGATCAAATTAAGATTTTATAAAGTAAAAATGTTAAATTAAATTGTACAGTAGTTTTACTCTTTCCAAGTTAAAAGAACAATACAAAATTCTCAAATCTACTTCCTCACTTCAAATTTGTTGACCATTATTTAAATATATTTAAGAAATCAAATAAAAGTGCACTAAACAATTTATAAGCTATAATAAATTAAAATCAACGATCTACTTACCATTAAAAATTAAAAATTTAGTATCTATCTTGTTTAATTTTTAATTTTACTTGTAGTCAAACACAACGATCTACTTGTAGTTATCCATCCTTGTGTTTTTTTTTTTTTTTTTTTCTCTGTCAAAAAAAAAAAAAAAACACAAGGATGGATAACTTTCGAAACCGGCCGACCTTATAAAATACCATCTGTTTGTAAATCTGAGACATTGGAACAAAATCAACGGTCTA
This sequence comes from Carex arenaria, assembly GCA_964058825.1. Taxonomy (NCBI): domain Eukaryota; kingdom Viridiplantae; phylum Streptophyta; class Magnoliopsida; order Poales; family Cyperaceae; genus Carex; species Carex arenaria. Next base: position 30,574 of record CAXKVW010000617.1, read on the forward strand.
GATTCTGTCCAGTCAATATTAATCATATGTGTGAGTTATACCGACTTGTGTGAGCCGCTCCAATTTGAAAATAAACTGTTACACAAAAGTCTGCAGAGAAATGGTACCAGAGCAATCACTCTCTCCGAGGCCAAGCCAACTTTCCTCTTTCTTAGTTCTCTGTTTCTCTTTATTTTATGTTTTTGTTTCCGCAAGGACAAATGAACATCAGAAATTCAGAATTCAGAACAGCCTTGTTACTTGTACTTGGTTTGTGGTTTGTGTTCTGTATTGACTTTCGTTTTCCAAGCGTGCAGTGATTCCAGTCTATATTGAGAAAAGAAATAAAATTGCTTTATGTGAGGTTTCTCAACTTGAGATAGCTGCTTTGAAACTTTTGTTGGTTTTTTTTATGAGATCTTGGGTTATTTAACAAAATTTTGCGGAGGCTTCTAGCTGGGTTGTGCTAAGAATGGCTCAGATCAGAGACTGCTACTCTTTTATTGGTGAATGTGAAAACTGTAAGAGATGAAAATCGAGATTTGTTATTTGTGTGTTTTGTTTGGTATTATTGAGATTCTTTTGGAATTAGAGGGTTTTTGTTGTGTTTTGGGAAGAGAGAGGTTGGAAAGTGAAGATTTATGAGAAATGAGAGCATAGGTTATGGTATAAGAGTTTAATTTGAGTAAAATCCAACTTCAAGCACTGACGTTTCTTCTATCATCGTCTGAGGTTCTGCTAACGCTTGCTCACCACGCCAAGCACCTTCTGGTGACAAGCACTCATCATGTTGAGACGCAGTGGTTTCATTATGCACTCAATGTACCCTGTGGATTTCGGATCATTGGATTCAGCAGGACTAAGGGAGGTAGCAAGGAGGAACAATTGAGGAATCTTTTGCCAGCGTTCGAGCATGCTATTTCGTTATTGGTCGACAAGAGGATGTGGCAAGGTGAGGCCAGATGAGTGATATTTTGAAACCTTTGGAGACCAAATTGTGAGATGTGTGATATTTTAATTATCATTTGTTTAATTCATTATGTCCCATGTTCCGAAAACTTTCCTTTTTCCAAACTCAATTCCTTCTTTCATTCTTTTTACCTACATTCGTTTTACCTATTTGGCCATTGACCAATTTATTTGTTCTACTTTGAGAACAATTTTTTTATCTACTTTTAAGCTGACATGACTTAATGTTTTGTTTAGTTTTTGGCAACAGTTTCGCATGAAATTAATCAGAACTCCAATGAATGGTGTCTTAGGTTTGTATCTTTACTCTGATAATTTTCTCTAGATTGCAACTATTCCCTCATTTACAACTCCAAATTGATGCCCCTTTCCCAATTTCAGGAATATTACAATGCTAATGGATATAGAACTTGATGCAACATAGCAAGATTTTGTAATGACTGCTCAAGAAAGTGGGAAGACTTGTGCTTGAAGCTGTTCCATTTGATGTCCACGATCTATTAGACGATGTACTATCATTGTTTTCTGACAAGTCACAAGTCAAAGGCATAGAGGTAATGGCATAAAATTTCTTGGTCTTTTCTCTCTTAATATATTTTGTTTCCTAATTGTTGTTATTTGGTATGAATAGATTGCTGTGTACGTCTCTAGTCAAGTCCCGGATGTGCTTGTTGGTAACTCAATGAAGGTTTGATTTATGTTTACTTCCTTTTTTTATTAATTATATTTTAACAAATTTTGATTTACAAGCCAGAAAAATTACTCGTATTTCGAAAAGAGTTTTGTGTTAATCTCTGCTTATGTATGTGCTTTGATTTTTCTTTGCCTAATAATGGAGATCTTGAAATCATTTGTATCTCAAATATTGTTTCTAAAACCTTGTCAGTGGAAGGGGCAGCCTAGACATGGTACTAGCAGATAAAGAAGCATGAAGCGATGGATCCGGCCTCACCTTTTGTCGTCCTCTTGTCGACTAGTAATGAAATGGCATGCTCGAACACTGGCAAAAGATCCCTAAACTGTTCCTCCTCGCTACCTCCCTCAATCCTGCTGAATCCAATGACCTGAAATCCACAGGGTACATTGAATGCATAATGAAGTCACTGCGCCTCAGCATGTTAAGTGCTTGTCTCCGGAAGTTGCTTGGCGTGGTGAGCAAGCATCAGCAGAACCTCGGATGATGATAGAAGAACCATCAGTGCTTGAAGTTGGGTTTTAATCAAATTAAAATCTTGTACTATAACTTACACTCTCCTTTCTTAGAAATCTTCATTTTCCAACCTCTCTCTTCCCTAAACACAACAAAAACCCTCCAATATCAAAATAATCTCAATAGTACCAAACAAAACGCACAAAATAATAACTCTAGATTTCCACCTCTTACATCCTTCACATTCATCAATGGAAGAGGAGCAGTCTTTGTTCTGAGCCATTTTTAGCACAATCCAGTTAAGAGCCTCCGCAAAACTTTGTTGAATAACCCGGGACCTCATAAAAGGAAGCAACAAGCCAAAAAGTTCCAAAATAGTCACCTCAAGTTGATCCATAGAGAGCAAGTTTGTTTGTTTTCTCAATGTATACTGTAATTACTGAGTGCTTGGAATACGAAAGGCAATACAAAACACAAACCAAGTACAAGTAACAAGGTTGTTCTGAATTCTGAAGGTGACTTTGTAACATTTGCCTATCATGAACTGCTCGTGTTTTTCGTATTATGAGATTAATAATATATATGTATTGTTGTCATTCTCGATTTTTACATGTATCATTAAAATCAACTTCACTCGTCACTTTCTCGATTTTTATACATATCATCCGTTAAATAATCATTACGATTCATAAATAATTGGAATCCAATGCTCAAAATTTCTAATTTTTTTTTTCTATTTAGTGTTTGTTTTTTTTTGAAAAAAAAAAAGGTAGAAACTGCCAGTTTCATATATTGAAACTAGTTAACTTACAATCATACTAACAAGAGGTTCTCGTCATCATATCTAATAACAACCCAAAATAAAAAAGAGCATAACAATACTAGCAAAATTTCACATGCTATGCTATGTTGTGTCCTCACTAATATCGCAAAAAAATAGTAACATCACATTTGATCGTGATATTCTTTAATTTTAATTTTGTAGGCTAGAAAAAACAAAAACAAAAATGTCAACAAAAAATAAAATATTGTAAAAAGTAATAATAGTCAACGTGATCGTGTGTTATGTAGTGTCGTGGTCGAGTCAATTTGTGTGCCGTAATGTGTTGTGTCATTTTCTTTCAGGAGAGTGGCCATCTAATGTGATGGATGCATTATGTTTATTGTGAGAGGTCCAATAGCAACATGATTTATTGTCAGGGGCGGACTCAGGATTTTTGTCAGATGGGGCAAAAAATATCGAATCGGGTTTAAATAACTAATCTGATTTAAACCCATTAACTAATTTAGTATTCGATAAAAAACAATGCTTTAATTTATACTTTTCAATACTCTAACTTGCAATTTCTGATATTTTAACCTATAATTCTAATTACCAATCAAAATTCATGAAATTTATTTTAATTTTTAACCTTAAATTTAATCCGAATTACAAATCAAACATTCAGAGGGCAAAATTTTTTTTCAGAGGAGGGCAAAGTCCCGGCATTTTTATTCATAACCAAAAAAATATATAAAATATTATTAATAACCCGGCTCCCGATACTTTTCCACCCATGCCCAAACCGCCCCCCCATTGGGCGGTTTACCCCCCCCTAACCCGCCCCCCCCATCCGGCGGTTTACCCCCCCCTAACCCGCCCCCCCATCCGGCGGTTTACCCCCCCCCCTAACCCGCCCCCCCATCCGGCGGTTTACCCCCCCCCTAACCCGCCCCCCCATCCGGCGGTTTACCCCCCCCTAACCCGCCCCCCTATCCGGCGGTTTAGTATATATATATATATATATATATATTTTTTTTTTAAAATTTTTTTTATTAATTATATAAGATCCCCTCCGAACCCGAAACCCTAGCCACCCCCCTCTCTCTCTCTCTCTCTCACTCTCGGATCTCGGATGTCAAACAGTGGTCCGGTGCGATTTTTAGCCGATTACGATCAACAGTGACCGAGGTATGTTTTTTTTTAAATGTTACCTTTTTTCTAAATGTGAGAAATTTGATAAATAAAAAAAAACTAATATTGAACAAATAATTCATTTTGTGTTGTTACCTTATTTAGGCGAAAACGATGAACAGAGAAACATCAAGTGAATCTTCCGATAGTGGAAAAAGAAAATCTGAAAGGTCAACGATGAACGGTTCTTGTACTATGAAGAACTGTGTAATACATAGGTCATTGAATGACGATGATGATTTTGAGAAAAGTCTTTACAAAAAACAAAATCCGATTAGTTTTGGGAAAAAGCCTGATGCGACTCATATCGGCGATTTGAAAAGAAAGAAAAATGCTGGTAAAACTGTCTCTGCGGCTGCTGCGACTGAACACTCTAACAATCAATGTGTAATAAGTTAATTGAATCAGTGTGTAAGACTATCAGTGTGTAGTAATTATCAGGTTTCGTAGTAATTATCAGGTTTTGTAGTAATTATCAGTTTTTGTAGTAATTATCAGTTTTTATCTAAGGAAAATGGTTCACAACATAAATTTTTATCTAAGGAAAATGGTTCAATATATTTCCGTGAAGAATATAATTTGTGGTGCGAGTTCAATTTCGTGTTCTTTTTTTTCTTTTATCACTCTCCCTGTTTATTTCCATGTCAGTCGTGCTTTGTATTTGATTTAATTTCGTGCGTGAGTTTTAGACGATGGAGAAGATATAGGAAATGTCAATTCCAATAATTTCTGTTCGATCATCAGAAAAGTTGAGGACCAATAATGGTATGTTTGTACCTGTTTATGGTTTTGTAACATAAATTAATTAAATAAGTTAATTAACATACGGAAAATGGTTCACAACATAAGTTAATTAAATAAGTTCATAGCGTAACTGAACAAATAAGTCTGGAATATAAGATAGAAATATAAATACAACATATGCTGAATTAAGTCTTCCTGCGGCTGAACAGACCAAGTCTACTTCTTAGGTTTCTGGAAATGGATGACGGCGCGACATCAGCAGTTGTAGAGCCCTGACTACTCCCTGATTGGCTTCCCTGGCTGGGTCGCCTGCTTCCAGAAGGTCCGGCATTGGCAACCACCCTAGCATTCTCTCTTTCGTTGGCTTCGTTTACGGCCTTTGCAATGCATTTCATTGAACATTCAGTATCAATATTTAAATTTAGTTTCAAATCAATTTTAAGTTTATCACAGATCATCTACATACCTGCCCTCTGTCTGTCAGTAGTAGAACGGTGAGCCTCATGTCCCACTCGACGACCTTGCATCCTGTCCATATGCATTGTTCGCCGATTGTGTTTCCTCCTCCCCTTCCTGATCCATTTCTTATCGGGAACCACCGTAGGCCCAAGGTAGTATGGCCACTGGTACTGGTTGGGGTAGCTGTGAAATGATGGTGTCCAGGTGTGCAGAAGGAAATCGGTACGGTAATAGTTATCAACAAATACGTCCTCAGAAAAGTTTCGTTCTCGGCAAACCGCCATAACATGAGAACACGGTATGCGAACTAACTGGGGGCCTTGGCACTCGCACGTTACTTGATTGTTATCGCCTAAAATGACTTTGTACTTGCATGCGCGTTGTTGAGTTTCTATAATGCCATTTTGGTTCATGCGCGGTGGAATAATCTCACTTTGAACCTACACTTCATATTCCGTACCTGTGGTACCATACGGTACAACGCGCATGACAGAACCTTTTTCTCTGTGTTTGCTTAATTTCTCTTCAACTCTATCTGAGAATGTTTGGTCCCTACTCGCTAAGGCAGTGGCTTTAGCATGCCTCTCAACAAACCAAGCATTTAACTTGTATAATGTGTCCTCCACCAGTGAAACCACGGGTAACATACGGCTCTGTTTGAAGACATTGTTTAATGACTCTGACCCATTAGTGGTCATAATTCCCCATCTCCAACCTCCATCACATGCTTGAAATATCTTCTCATATGCTGACGGCTCGAACGGATCTTTCGGACGTCTCTTGCCTGCCTTCGCTAAATAGACATTTGCCTCCGGAAATGTCTACAAAAAATAGATAAATAAAAGTCAGTTATACAAGTCGTACAAATGTCTAAAAAAATTATGAAAAAAGAAATGCATACATACTCTTGCAAATTCTCTGAACATTTCTTCCATCCGTCGTGGTTTTTTCCTTTTACAGCCAATTTTGAACCTGTCAGCAAGCCACTCACCCTCGCCGGTATTCTTGCACATGTTCTCACAAATGTGTTGCATGCAGAACCTGTGCACAGCCTCTCCGGTATTCGTGTTCCAACCATAGTTGGGGCTATTAAGTACATGTTTAATGCCCAAGTGTTGGTCTGATATTACGCAGATGAACCTATTTCCTACCACCTCGTTTCTCACAAAGGACATGAAAAAACCCCAATTTGGACCATCCTCCTGTTGAACAATGGCAAAGGCTATGGGCAACAACTGATTTTCAGCATCATATGCACATGCTATAAGCAGAGCCCCACCATACCGGCCGGATATGAAGCATGCATCGATGCTGATCACAGGTCTAAGATATCGAAAGGCTTCAATACATGGACCGAAAGCCCATGCTGTGCCCTTGAATTGTACCTCACCGGGTGTATCGGTTGGTATATGCCACTGCTGGAATCTGGTTCCCGGATTTGTACTTGTTATGGCAATAAGTAATGGTGCGAGGAGATTGTACGACCCCTTCCAGGTTCCGAAGCATCTGCAGACTGCGAGTTCCCGACCTCTCCACAATCTATTATAATGTGGAGTTATATATGGGTAGATCTTTCTCACCGCACGAGCAACCTCCTTAATGCTCATCGCAGGCTCTTCCTTAATGTCTTCCATAATTACATCGGCAATAACTGATGCCGTCAGCGCAGTATGGTCTTTCCTTTTTGACGCAGACTTGCAAGTGTGTGGTCCCTTGACATCCTTAATTATCCATGCCTCCCCCTTGCCTTTAGGCGCGGCAGACAACTTCCATTTGCACTTTGTCTCTTTACAAATTGCAACATACCGGGTCCTCTCTCGCTTGGCTACTGTAAACTCCCAGTTACCATTTAAATGGAACTGCTTAACTTTCCTCGACAGTTCTTCTATGTTGGTGTAAAGCTGGCCCGGGCTAATCTCTTCGTTATATACAACGCGTGTCCCAAAATAAGAAATGTCTGCTTCTTCAAAGGAAGTAGTGTCATTGAATGTCCTTACCGGGTGCTTGTCCCTTCGTCCACTGATCGAAAATCTATATTCAATTGGAGGAGGCATAATATTCTCATCATCGCCCTCTGATAATCTGTCTGAATCCCAATCCCCGTCCCAATCATCACCAGTTTTTATTTCCTCCCTCGGTATCTCATGTGTACCGTCAATATTAATGTCTACATCATTTTGATCGACTGCAGACTGTCTTCTAGGTTCAAGGGGGTTATAGCTAGGTAATGGATCAGGTACTGATTGATATCCAACCCGACCAACACATGACCGTCTTCTAGTTTCAGCCCGGGGTGCAGCACGGCGCTCAGGTACATGCAAATACTTATCTCGTCTCACAGGTTCACGAGGGGGTGAGGTCACATCCTGGTTGTGATCATACCTATAATCAGTGGTATAATTGTCATATCCTGGGTTTTCATTCTCGACATAAGGTCCAGCCCTAGTGTCCAAGTTCTGCTCTGCATAAGGTCCAGCCCCGATGTCCAAATTGTTCTGGGTGGAAGATCCAGCCCCAATGTCAAAGTTGTTCTGGGTAGATGGTCCAGCCCCGGCACCAACTGGTTCAATCGAAACTTTTTTGCAAAATATGTCCATTATCGGGATTGAAGTGGACTCAAAAAAACCATACACAGCTGTCCATATATCCTGGTCTGCTATAGGATATTTTACATAATAAGGTTTGCCACCTGTCGGTTGGTTGTTAATTCGGGTACTGATTTCTACAGTAAATCGGGCACGGTCCCAACTGGTTTTTTGCAAGATTGCTTCCTTTATTTCATAAATTGAAGTATTGGCATTCAGTTGGAAGCCGTAACTCGCATCTTTCGAGTATTGGCATCCGAACTCCCCTTTCGTGATTTTTCCACCCCAGTACAGTGCAATTAACATTTTTGGTTTATTTCTGAAACAACATATAAATTCGTCTCAAAACAACATTTTTGGTTCAATATAAATTTTTTGTTTATTTCTAAAATTTCTAAAATTTTAAAAAAATTAAATTAAAAAAAAAATACCTCGGTCACTGTTGATCAAAATCGCCTCAAAATCGCATCGGAACACTGTTTGAGAGCAGAATGGATCAATTAGTTTGTATTGGACGAATTATGTTGAGACAGGAGAGAGAAAACGTAAATATATAGGAAAAATGGGTAAACCGCCCCTTGGGGGGGCGGGTTGGGTGGGGGGTAAACCGCCGGATAGGAGGGCGGGTTAGGGGTGGGGTAAACCGCCGGATGGGGGGGCGGGTTAGGGGGGGGGGGGTAAACCGCCCAATGGGGAGGCGGTTTGGGCATGGGTGGAAAAGTTTCGGGAGCCGGGTTATTAATAATATTTTATATTTTTTTTTGGTTATGAATAAAAATGCCGGGGCAAAGTCGATCGAAACGTCTCAAAATCCATTATGGAGGGGAGGGGGGGCAGCTGCCCCCTGGATTAACATAGGTCCGCCCCTGTTTATTGTTTGTTATGTTAAAAAATGAAGAAAGCAAGTGGTGAATATTTTGGATTAAAGTTATTTGATTTTTTGTGAAAAATAAATATTACATTTTTTTTTATTAGAAAAGTGAAGGATCTCACCAATTTCATTAAACAACCTAAATTTAAGTTTCAAACATCTACACCGGTGCAATTAATTTTTAATTAATTACTTTCAGTGATCATGTGAACAATAATTACGAAAGAGAAGTCACAATAGAGATGCTAAGATACGAGCGAGTGATTGCTATATATGAGAGAAACACAATCCTTCAAATTCATATTGTTTTATTTTTAATCAGAAAACAAGAAAATACATAAATTCTACCAAAATATTTTTCATATTTTATATAAATTCTATCAAAATTATTGTATCAAATATGTTAATTTTTTTTTTAATTTATTGGATCATAAATCTTCAATATTACATAGTGGCGTTAGTGGCCCTGCCCAAAACTTTCAATCACATCCTAGATAAATACATAATTTCTATCCCAATTTTAATTATTTATACTAGTTAAACGTTTAATATAATTATAATCAGAAAAAATAATTATATTTTGATTCATTAATTGTCAGGGAAAATCCACATTATGAACTAATTGTCAGGGACAAATCCGTTCTGTACGGTCCAAATTCAAACTCAAATTTTGAATTATTTTAGAAAATCCGGACTCTTTCCAAGTTGGAATAAGATTTGATCCAAATAGCTTTGGATCGGACACTGTCCAAATTCTCTAAAAATAGTATGATTAAAGTATGAATAGTCAATCCGAACCGCTCAACTTGATTTCTATATTAAAAGGTGCTCAGAGATTAAGTTATATATTATTTTGAAAAATTGTTTACTATTGTTTTATATACGTACAACATCACTTCAATATATCAAAAAACAAAAAAAAATTTGGCCACTGAGCACATATTAATATGAAAATCATGCTGAGCGATTCAAATTGACTATTCAGTCGCACGATTTTAAAATCTTTGGATAGTGTTCAGTCCAAAGTCATTTGGACCAAACCTTATTCCTTCTTAGTCGGCCTATCCCTTTTGATAGGAACTGAAATCAGCCCACCTCTTTTAATTGCCACTGTTTGGGGCCGCTGATTGAGTTAATGCACAGAATATGTATTCGGGAATTTATAGCAGTGTGGCAGGTACCACTTGGCACTTGCAGACCGTCGTCTCTGTAGTGCTGTCGCTTGTCCAGCAAGGTAAGCAATACTGATGGTGGTACACAGCTGACCAGAGCACTCGATGTGTCTCTTCCAACATTGATGATTCCGTGCTGTGCTGTTCGCCTCCGACACTCTGGAATTTGAAATTAAGATATGAAGAAGAAGAAATTATTATTACAGGAGGAAGGGAAAGTAAAAGTAGCGACTGAGTCCGAATGCACGGACTAGGGCTGCACAAAATATTCGTGGTTCGTAATTTGATTCGAGTTTGATTCGAAAAAATTCGAAAAAAATTCGATTCGAAATTAGATTCGATTCGAAATTAATTCAAACCAATTCGATTCGAAATGAAACGAACCAAATTCGAACCTGCCTAGGTTCGTTCGAAATAAGTTCGTTGGTTCGATTCGCTATTTATTTTTGAGCTTTGAGATTTGTAAGTCCGCATTATTTGAGCTTTGAGATCCGTGTAGCGGATGAGAACTCATTTGAATATATGAGAATTCCAAAAAGCTCACGCGCAAAGTTTGAGATATGTCAGAGATGCTTTTTCTCTTGTCTCCCTGTCTCCCTTTTTTCATCTCTTTCTCTCTGTCTTTCTCTTTAAGCTCCTCTGCCATGGAGCTTTAAGCTCTTACATCATGGTGACAAAAAATTCTCGCTTTTGCTGGCGTCTCCTCCCTGCCTCCTCGCTCTCCTCTCTGCTACTCTGATCTCCATGCAGAAATTCGAACTGTTAACGAACCAATCGAACTAGTTCGAAATTAAACGAATCAAATTCGAACCTGAGTCTATAGTTCGAAACAGGGTCTTCGAAGCGAACCAGTTCGATTCGAATTTTAACGAACTCGAATTCAAACCTAGCTAGATTCGATTTGGTTTGATTCGTTTGCAGCCCTAGCACGGACCATCTTTAATATCCTATGAATAACTCAAATTTTACTTTTTGATATGCGCCGTTCGATGAGAACATGGATTCATTTAATATTCGTGCTACATGAAATCGGACAGTCCAGTACTAACCTAAAAGTTTGAATTAACACCAGTGATACAAATTCAATAAGGCATATGGACTAGGGACTAGCGAGTGACCTTAATAAAGGAAGAGAGAGCGCGGGAAACTATGAGCACGCATCCTCTGCATTAACTTAAAAAGGAAATCATAACAATTTTCTTTTCATATTAACATATCTTTCATATTAAAATATTTAAAAATAGTAAAAGTTGATATCCAACAAGTTAATTATATAACCAAATTACTGAGTTACTTGGATCGAAAAATATAAATAAAAATTTTAATCGCAAACTTCAACTCAAGTTTTGAGGCTATTCCTTTTGTTTTTTGACAATTCTGAAATTTAGAAAACGACACCATAGCGGTTACTGGCGCATGCGTATTTTCGTAAGCTTTCTAAAAAGTCATTTGCTATAATCAGACACTGGAGAGCTGTTTATAGCCGTTTGAAGTTCCGTCGTTGTTTTCCGCCTTCTCAGTGAAGATATCGTCTCTCTTGCTTTATTTCTTGTCATAGTCTCATATGTTTACGAGAGATATTTTGGATAGATACATGTATAATATACACGTGCTTTAGAATTGAGAGAAATGACTTAAAAAAATTAATACATATGCATTATAACATAAAGACACATCGTATTTGTTAGAGCATCCGCCTGAAGAAAATATAATATTAATTTCAAATAAATCAAATATAAAAATTAGCGGTCATTCTAATAGATCAAAAGATATAATATTCTATCTAATTTGAAAGACATATACAAATATTTCTAATATTTTAATACAAAAATAAATAAATTATAACATTTTCTAAAAAAAAAAAGGAAGGACCGACTAATTATTGGTCGGTTTTATTAAAAATTAGAAACCAGCCAATAATTGACTAGTTTAGATATTTTTAATAAAACTCAGTCGAGCTGGACATATTTGACATTTTTCGTTTAATTTTAGATATTAATAAAAATAGCGGCACCGCCGGAACTTTCTCATTCATTGGCAATCAAAATTAATCAAAAGAGAAAATAAAAGAAAAAAAAATGGTAAAACATATCTAACGGTCTGTATATATAATATATCAAAATTCAAAGTTTAATTAATGTACTTAGATGAATTTTTTTAATAAATCATAATTAAAAAATTATGCAGGAAATACAGATAAACCTGTGGATGTTATACAGAAAGATCTGGAAAGAGACTATTAGGAAAACAAGATTTTTTTTTTTTTTTTACAAAAACCATAAGAACCGAGTTGGCATCTCGGTCCGAATTATTTTTTATACGGGACCGAATTGGTATTTCAGCCCCGCCTTATTTTACAGTTTTTCCGAAAATCAGCCACATAAAATCCATAAAAGCCACTAATTCGGTCCAACCTTCCACGGGACCGAGGACCGAATTAGCATTTCGGTCCCGTAAGAACCCTTGTTTTCTCCAGGATTTGCGCCATTTTTCTCTGATTTGCGCTATTCTTCTTAAAATTGTCATTTTCATAATTACAAAATAATTGAAATGACATTTAACTTAAAGATCCGAATTTTGAGATATTTGGCATACATATATGAATTTTAGACATCGCCCAATTATTCAAAGTTTTGAATTTGTCCCTATGCAGATATTCAGCAGACATATAAAAGTAGCATTTTTTTAAATTAAATTTTCAGTTACATAAGCAAATACTAGAACAAAAGAAAACAAAAAATAATTTCTTTATCAAGAAGCACAACTTAAAAAAATCCTGTAAAATTAATTCACAAACGAAATTGATCCAGGCAGAATTAAAACTTCCTTCACAATCTTATAAAAATATCAATTTGATACATTGTATGTCACTTGCTCAAATATTTAATGATGAAAACAAAATTTGGTCAATTTAGAATGATTGCATCTCTTCGTACTTTTGTTAATTACGTTGATTTTCTCTAATATTGAATTCTAAATTTGTATGTTTTATTGTGTTTGATTATTTTTCACTCGACATTAAGGACCTCTTCGGCGCGCAGGCCATTGGGAATGAGCATGAGTACTGAAATTAAACTAAAAAGTACTGTTTGAACTGAATTTTTTTTTCCACTGAAACAATAGAGAGGCCGAACATGCCCTAAAACAATGATTACTTGAGACTTATGACTTGACGGAGCTGTTGCAACTTGCAAAGCACATCTTACATAAGCACACACAACATGAATAAGTTGATCAATTGTATGTGATTTAGTCATAAAAATTGCACTTTTATAGATTTCATACGAATTGAGACTTCTTTGAGACGATGTGATTGTTAGTTTTATGTTCTAAAAGTTAGTTTATGTTGATTAGTGACAAAACTACATATAGCTTGCTTAGAAGACTAAAACTTATTTTCTATTTCAGAAAAAAAAAAAAACACAATTAATGAACTGCTCCGTGAGGTGATACATTCAGTAAGAGCTATTTATTATTTTTTCTTTTAAGAGATCCTCAATCTTTTCTAAAAGGGGCTCAAAAGTTTCTACCCATTACATTTCCAGTAAATTTTTATGAAGTAGGTAAACTAAACAATGAGCAAGCCATATAAATAAAAGTGAATAAATTCAATGGAATAAAATTAAAAGAAAACAAAGAAAGTGAAAATTTGAAAGTTATAGGTAATTAAGAAAATTACCACAAATTGAATACATTCTCAAATGCATGTAAAGTTCGCACATATATATAGTTAATCAAATTATTACGAGACAAATAATTATCATGAAAGAAATTTTTTTGGCTCGTAATCAAGCTTAATTGTTTTCTCCTTTTCCATTTCTCCATATTTTCTGCATAGATATGATGGGTTATAACTTTATTTTACTATTGATTACTAGTACACATTAATGGAAATATGAATTCTTCTCATCCTATCTAAATCTAGGAGTAGGGTTAAAATGTCCCATTATTTTGCACCCCAACTTATGCCCCACATTCTCTATTTTTGTTTTTAAAGTCCAAACAGTCGATCTGAACTAATCAACATGATGTCCATATTAAAATATACTTGGAGAGCAAATTTTAGATTTTTTGGAAATATTTTACAATTTATTTAGATAAATACAAAAGTAGAAAATTCTGGACTATAAAAAAACAGTGATTTTATACTTATTTTTAAAAATAGTAAAAATTTTCCAAAAGAAAATCTAAAATTTGGTCTCCAAGCATATTTTAATATGGAGGTTATGTTGATATGTTGAAATCAACTGTTTGGACTTTGAAAACAGAAATAGAGCATGCACTACAGCAGAGAAGGTTATCAGAGACCGGTGCATTTGGTAGCTGAAAGTAATGGCGCCGGTCTCTGAAAGTGATTTTGGTCGCTGATAGTGAAATTTGGTCGCTGATGCACCGGTCTTTGAAAGTGTGGTCTCTGATACCTCTCGCCGGTCGCTGAAAGTAATGTCGCCGGTCTCTGATACTGTTTCAGAGACCACAGAACTTTGGTCTCTGAAAAAATACGATAACGTCATATTTAGTTAACAGCGACCAAAATAACTGGTCTCTAATATCCAAAACCAGTCTCTGATAACCTGACTATCAGAGACCAATTTTTTGGTCGCTGATAGCCAAAAATCCGGTCTCTGATACCCTGATTATCAGAGACCACTTTTTCGGTCTCTGATAATGATAGCGCCGGTCGCTGATTTCTTTAGTATCAGAGATTAGAATCTGGTCTCTGATACTTTTGTCCCGGTCGCTGATAATCAAATTTTTTTTTTTTAGAAATTAAATTGTTTTTGGTTTTTTTTTTTATTGGTTCTGATTATATTGATTTTATTTATTATTGATATTTTTTTTTAGAAGTAAGAAATATCCAATATGTACATAATTTCAAACATGCTAATATATTTTGGTGACGTCATGTAAAGGTATCGCTAATATATTTTGGTGACGTCATGATACTAATTACATGAGCTAATTTCAGACATGTATAAACATGATACAACCAATATGTACATCAAGTAATGTTTGAAATGAAGCAAAATTTACACAGTAAGCATGCAATTGTCTCCTAACAAAACATTAAAAATCCAAAAGCACAAAAACTGTACAGAAGCATGAAAGAATAGCCATATTTCCAATGTTTCCAGTGTTGTATACTATCAAAGAAGAACAAAGATTAGAGTTTGGTTAGGTTAGGGCTTCAAATAAAGAAGAACAACGAATTGAAGGTTTAATTTACAAAAAAATGCAAAGAGTTCATCTTGTCAGATAACAAATATGCAGCAATCACACTTTGGTCCTTGATATTTAATTTATTATACTCTCTTTGTTTAGTGCTAGTAAAACAACAAACACCAACAAATATAGTGCATCAATTGAAGGGCCTCCAGACTAGTTATTTGATATTAAAAGCACTGTACTGGTACTGGTACAGCAAAAGCAGAAAAATAATACAAATTATTTCATATTAAATATGAGCTGGAACTTTATTGAAACCTGAATTCTGTCAGAGAAAAAATGGGGAACTAGCTGACATATCAATGATATATTGTTCCATAGGAACGTCTTCTGCTGGCCTATCGACCTTCACACCAGTATCCTCCTTGGTGTAGTCACCATAAACCTTCGAATGAGAGATTAAAAAAGCATAATCCTATTGAACCTAAGACAATTCAAAAATAAAACAACAAACAAAAGGAAGAATAAAAATGTTACCTCCATGAGCTTGCCTAAGTCAAATTTGGGGCAGACATTGCGATTATTACTTGCATTGGATAACAAGCAGAACCATACACTGCTTATGGTTAGAACCTTAAAATTATTCAATCAACTTCAATTTAAAATCACAAAGCAGCATTGGAACGAAACATTTGCAAGCTGCTAAGTCAAATACTTACAAGAATGTATTGACAAGGCAACATAAGTGGAAAAGGAGAAATCCGTACCATTTCCGGTCTGCTGCCGACTTGAGAGCCTGCAACAAGCTAGCAATGGTCTCTATGGTGGCAGTTTTGTTCACACCAACTTGAGTTCAAGTGAGTTCTTGCCACAGAAGAGTTCAAGTGAGTTGTTCATCTATAGAAAACTACTATTAACACAGATTCACACAATTTTCAATATGTCCTAACCATGCATGTGAAGCATAGTGGGGCACAAAACAATATGCATTTTAACCCTAATCTAGAGTTTGGTTAAAATGCTTCACTGTTTTCATATCCCACTCATGCTCCACATCATTATCTCTGTTTTTAAAGTCCAAACACTTGATCCAAATTGTTCTACATGGTCTCCATATTAAGAAAGTCAAAATCGATGATTTTGTTATCGGCTTGGGTAGATTTCGAATTCTTCTCACATGTTGGGTAGATTGTTAAATTTAATATTTTTTTAATATTAATAAAAATTTCGGTTCTAAGGCAGTTTGAATTTGGAAAATAAATAGAAGAGAGTTCAAATGCACAATTTTTTGTGCTTTAATATGTTCTACATTTTTTATTTTCATTTTCAAATTCTGAATAGTTGATCCGAAGTGCTCAACATATCTTTATATTTTAAAATATGTTTGGAGACCAAACTTTATATTTTTTAGAATTTTAGTTCGGTCTACACATGACAGTTTTTGAAGATTTTTATTATTAAATAATTAGGTGTATGTTTTTAATAGGTCAAAAAAGAGTATGTTTTCTAAATAATTACTGTGATCGATGTTTCTAGTCTCTCTAGGAAGTTATTGAATGTGTTTTGACACTATAAAATGTAGTTCCATAAGTTATTTTACCTTTTGATCCGCATCGTCTGATGAAAACACGGATCTTTAATATCCGTGCTACATGAAACCAGACGATACAGTACTAAACTAAAAGATGTTAAATTTGCACAACAGATTAGTCGATAATGTTAAATAAAAAAATGTTGCGAATGTTATATCATTTAATGAAAGATAAATTTGCACAACATTTTCATGTTTCATTATGGATGATACGTATAAATTTTATTTCACATTTTACTTATTGGATTTCGATTTTTTTTTTTTATGGTTCTCAAAGTTTTCCAACTAATTAGCTGTCAATGGATCTCCATTTTTAAAAAAACGTACCAAATAAGTATGTATGTATTTATACTTATTTCTCTAACAACCAACATTTTTAATTGTACCATATTATCAAAAAAGAAATTACGTTTTCTGAGAATTTCAAAATCTGTTATGTTGGCCAAATAAAGTAGCATACAAAAGAAACAAATCCGCCATCAAATTCCGCCATTTAATTTGATGGACACCACAGCAGACATTTTTTTTTCTCTTACCTCTAACACAGGATATTGATTAGTCAAACTTTCAATTTGACTTTTATATCAACCCTGTTACATATTAAAATCGAATAAAAACAAAATTTATGATGACTTTATATTAAAATATAAATTTTATATTAAAAGTTCAGTAAAAAATTAAAAACTAAAATAAAATAAAATATAGATTGTCCACTATTTAATACAACATATTCAATAGTGTCCGTCAAATTAAATGGCGTACTTTACCTTTCAACTCTGCTGTTTTATTTGACGGATATGGCAGATTTTGAAATTCTCAGAAAAATAATTTTTCATTGTTGTTTTTTTTAATATGGTACAATTAAAAATTTCGGCACCAATAGAGGTTGGTGAGCACACCTCCAAAAGACTATCGGATTTGCTTCAAATGACGAATCCAAACTGTTGGATTCTATGTACTTTGTGAATGATGCATGTACATGCAACATTTTTAAAGTTTCAAATTTATTTCGCACATGATCAAGCGGTAAAAAAAATGAACATTTTATAAGTAGTTTTTTAAATTATTTTATGTATTCATTTTTCATCATTTTTTTTTACCGCTTGACCATGTACTATATAAATTCGAAACTTTAAAAATTTTGTATGTACGTGCATCACTCACGAAGTACATAGATTTCAACGGTTTGGATTCATAGTTTGAAGTTAATCCGATAGTCTTTTGGAGGTATACTCACCATCACCTCTTGATGAGCGCATCATACCCTAGTTTTGCTCCTTTAATTTTATTCATGTCAAAGTATTCATATTATTTTCTAAATAATTAATAACCACTTATGTCCTTGTACATTTGTCTTTCGCAAATCATATATATGCAAGAATTCGTATTTTAAGCATCATATATTGTGTAAATAATATAATTTTAAATTGTCAATTATGTATATATCAACATTGAGATTAGGTCGTTTAGTTGTTACATGGAATTAAACTGTCCAAAATTTAATGAAGCAAGATTTTGTTATATAATGTTACATGCTATTTTTAAGTTCTAAAATGAAAATATAGATAATTTATAGGGGGCATTTCATGTGTACCCCTCGAAAATTTTAATATTATGTATTTTTCTCTCTAAATTTTAAAATTACATATTTTTCCTTCTAAACTTCTCAAACTCACAAATTTACTCATTTAATCAATAAAATATATTTAATATATTTAAAAGTACTTAAATAATAATATTTTAGTTTATACAATTTGTTTCAGACCATTCTACCCCTTTCTTTTTCGTTCTTCACTCCGGTTCTTTCTCTACTCTCTCTGTCTTTTCTTGAATACCCAAGTGTCGCTGTTTCTTTTCTCCCATCTAGAGAGGCTCTAATTGAGGGAAGCAATTTGATGGCAGCTGTGAGAATGAGAAATGAGGATATAGGCTGATGGTACCGGCCACAAATACTGAAGAGGCTCTTATTCTTATGCGCTTGCTGGAACATCTGGAAGAGACGAAACGAAATTTTTTTCTCGAGATGGCTCACTATCTCTCGAGTTATAGCAGTTCGGATCGATAGTGGAAGAAGGGTATTTGTGGTTGAAATTCTGCAATATCGGTATAAGAAGATTAATTGATTATAACCTCATGCTAGATCCTGATTAGGATTGTTGCAGAAAGATGAATGAAGACGGTGGTTTTCTCAAATGGAATTATTTAATTAGCTATTGGATCCTGCTGCTACCGGATACCGGACAGAAGTGAGTTTGGTTTTAAACCCACCATAAGGTGATAAGAAATGGGTTCTATTTGTTAGTTTTTTTTTTTTTCAATATGTAAGAACCATTTCATATTCAATTTGATTGGCAGCTACTGCCTATTTTTTCAAAAAGAGAATGAGAAAGAATCTGAAATATGTAATTAACGAGAAAGAACAAGATTGGAAGGAGGAAGGGGTATAATGGTCTGGAAACAAATTTTAGAATCTGAAATATTATTATTTAAGTACTTTAAATATATTAAATATATTTTATTAATTAAATGGGTCAATTTGTGTGTTTGGGAAATTTAGAAGAAGAAATATGTAATTTTAAAGTTTAGAGGAGGAAATACGTAATATTGAAGTTTTTGAGGGGGATACATGAAATTCTCCCTAATTTATAATATAATAAGGCTGGCGTGCTACCTGTAGCACAGTGACATGCCGTGCTACCTCTTCAAAAACCTATTGAATAAACTTCAAACGACAAATCCAAACGGTTGAATCCGATCTACTTCACGAGTGATGCATTTACATATAAAATTTACAAATTTTTACATTCATTTAGTATAAAGTCAAATGGTCAAAAAATAATGAAAAATAAATGTATTAAAATTAACTTATAATTCTTATTTTTTTTTACTGCTTGACTTTATACCAAATGAATTCAAAACATTATAATTTTGGCATATTAATACATCACTTATGTAGTAGATTGGTTTTAACGGTTTGGATTAGTCATTGAAACATATCCAATAAGTTTTTGAAGAAGTAGCACGACATGTCACTATGCTACAGGTAACACACTAGTCTTATTTTTTTATAATATAAAGAGCAATAAACATGTCCACCTTTAATAATTAATTTTTATTAGCCCAACGTATTGTAATATTATCAGTTTGAAAAAGTTAGACTACCAAATTTAATAATATGTACACGTGGGGGAGCATGATTGGTGTTCGATTTCCGAACAATTTTGTTCAAAACAATATTTTCACAGGGCGTTCTTTTGGTACGAAAAAAGTTAGGATGGCACATTACAATTTAAGAATGTACAACTTTTTTTTTATTTTTTTGTGCAAGTGAGGCACAATGTATGGATTAACATAGTCTATGTATTGGTGGTGTTGTCAATTTACTTCAGCCCAGATATAAGTAAATAGGCCCAAATGTGAAGAACCGGGCCGATTCAACCAATTTTCGCAAAAAATATTGCACGCTGCATAACTCAGTCTAAAATGAGTTTATTGTCGACAAATTCCGATCCAATTCGGCCCATTTTGCAAACCACAACTCCAATCATCGCACACCAACCATCTTTGCAGAGACTCACATACATTGCAACTAGTCACGCGGTGATACTCACGTAGTGTTTTGAAATTGCTCCCGGGGGCGTGATCCGGACCGGACTGCTCTTGACTTAATTGTGTCTGATCAGATCGTGCCCGTGCACGAATCCACGGGTAGAACGGGCGGACAAAAACACAGACCAGTCTACTATTTTTGAGAAAAAATCCGGATTATCTAGACTGCCGTTTGACTCTGACCACCCGGATTGAATCGTGGACCCGTGCTACCCGGACCGCCCTATCTGCCCTATCCGCCCGGACCGCCCCACCAGCCCGGAACTGACCAACCCGCCCGGACTCGTGACCCCCAACTAGGGGTGTTCAAACGGTTGGTTTGGTCGAAACCGAATTAAAATAGTCAAACCAAACTAATTTTTGGTTTTAAAAAATAGAACCGAACCAAACTGATTAAATCTATCAACCGAACAAGAACCGAACTAAACAAACCAAAACAAATTTTAGTTTGTTCGGTTCAAACCGAAGTAAGGCCAAGCAAAAACCTCGTAATTTGCTTCACACGACTTTTGACTGTAATTAAAAGAACATTAATTAGTAAGAAATCCAGCAGGAAATTCAAAAAAGAAATTAATTTTAACCACTTCCAAATTGATTGACTAAAGCAAGGGATTCAACAACAAATTCGAATCAGATTTAAGTTGAGACCTTGTGGAGTTCAATATTCAAATGAAGTTCAATAATATTGTTTGGTGTCACATTGAAACTCAATCAACGAGTTATGAACTAACATTTTGTTTCTACAATTTATTGCAAATTAGGTGTCAATTATACAAAAGATAAACACAAAAAGACAATATGCAATTAATCAGTAGTAGTTATCACTTATTTGTTCCAAAGCATAGCTACATTTTTGTTTTTTTATGGAGTCTCGGGAACCAAAACGAAAAAAAATAGACAGGAGTCTCTGTATGTCAATTCAATTAGCAGATTTTTATTTTTAAGTTTGCCAATTGAATTAGTGAACGTGATAGAAATTTAGTTTTCCAAAAATTATGATTATTTAGTTTATTTTTTTTAATGTGATATAAATAAAAATTTGCGGTAAATAAGCCCACAATCTATTTGTACATAGAGATATTAATGAGAGAGATGTTTGATTTCATGGCGCACAATCAATAGAGAAAACATGGAAAAGGATATAACTGATGAGCTGAAAATAATTTTGCCAATATCTTTACCTTACCTGTACTAATCTAGTAGCACACCGCATAACATAAAACATACTAACACACTAATCCAGAAAAGCACAATCAATTACAACAGAAAAGAACAATCAATCCGAGATGTCAATATAGTAAGATACCAAATTGTACGATTAATTATTAATTATTTATCGTTTGCAAGAAAGATATAATGAGATATCATAGAAATAAGAATTTGAAACGGCTCTTGATGACTTGTTATTGCTTTATTTTCTTTATTAGAATTTCAAGGTCATTCAAAATGTCAATTATAAATTCCTGCTAATTAATTTAAAATCAGTCACACTCTCCAGGACATAGGAAATACCTACAAAAATAATGAAAACAAACCTTTAATTTTTCTGATAGTAACCTACTTTGTACTAAATTGCATTATGCATAAAGTGTGTGTGTGAGGCTTACGAACTTATATATATATATATAAAAGAAACATTATCTGACAAATTCCAATGTAGAATTGTTTTTTCTTTGGTCGAATGGTTAAAAAATAGGTTAGATTTATTTTTTTAATATATTAAGTAATTAGAATTATTTTTAAATAGGTTAAATTTTATTTTCAAAATTCGGATTTATTTTTAATAGGTTAACAAAATAGGTTAGATTTATTTTTTGAAAATGTTAAGTAATTAGATTTATTTTTGAATAGGTTAGATTTTTTTTTTAAAATTCAGATTTTTTTAATAGGTGAAATAAATATGTTAAGTAATTACATTTATTTTTGAATAAGTTAGATTTTATTTTTAAAAATTCGAATTTTTTTTAATATGTTAAAAAAATAGGTTAGATTTTTTTTTTAAATATTAAGTAATTAGATTTATTTTTGAATATGTTAGATTTTATTTTCAAAATTCGGATTTATTTTTAATAGGTTAAAAAAATTGGTTATATTTATTTTTTGAAAATGTTAAGTAATTAGATTTATTTTTGAATAGGTTAGATTTTATTTTAAAATTCGGATTTATTTTTAATAGGTTAAAAAAATAGGTTAGATTTTTTTTTGAAAATGTTAAGTAATTATATTTATTTTT
Source organism: Carex arenaria (assembly GCA_964058825.1). Classification (NCBI taxonomy): domain Eukaryota; kingdom Viridiplantae; phylum Streptophyta; class Magnoliopsida; order Poales; family Cyperaceae; genus Carex; species Carex arenaria. The sequence goes on from CAXKVW010000617.1 coordinate 53,056, forward strand.
GAATATGTTAGATTTTATATTCAAAATTTGGATTTTTTTAATCTTTATGGTTATTTTTTAAATTATAAATTTCTAAACATTTCAATTATTTTTTAAATTATTCATTTTAAATAAGAATTACTAAGAAAAAACAGTTAGAATTCCGCCTGTGTTATTTTACATAACCGGTCCCAAATCCGGAATAAAAGAGGATGATAGCTTTTGTTTATAAATCTATTGTTTTAAAATAATTCATAATTTTTTAAAGTAATTGATTTAAGAATCTTTTTTTTATATTTTATTGTTTTCAAGTAATTGATTTATGATATTTTAAAGTAATTGATTTAAGCAACATTGTTTAAATATAATTCGTAATTTTGATTTATATTTTACTATAATAAAAATAATTGAATTCAATGAATTTTAGTTTAAATGAATTATATTTTGAATTATAAATGAATTATAAGTGAGTTATATTTTAATGGTTTAAAAAGAAAAAAAAAACAAAAACCGAAAATGGAAAACAAAAAACAGAAATGAAAAAAAAACATAAATGAAAAAAAGCCGACCTGTGCTACCCGTGGTCCAAGGACGGACAAGGGTAAGGTTTCAAAAATTTTATCCGTCCTACCCAGACTGTGCTATCCGTGCCCCCGCGCGGGTTTGACCCGGCCCGGACCGTCCTGCCCGTTTTCAAAACACTATACTCAGGTATCACGTTACGTGAGTAATTAACATGTGGCATTTGACGACTATATGCTGAAATTTGTGTATAAATAGCACCTTTATGCACAGACACATGCATTGCAACTAAAGATCGAGAAGAAGAACTATATATAAGAGTAGTAAAGAATAAGAGGAGTGTCAAAAGCAATGGATGTAGAAAAAGTTCTTTGCATGGTTGGCGGTAGCAGTGAAACAAGTTATGCTGCCAATAGTAAGCTTCAGGTGGGTTCCTTATTGGCAACTGCACCTTTCCCTTTAGCTAATATATGTACAACTTTTAATTAAACAATAATAGGATTGACATTCTCTCATGCTGTTATGTGTTGTTACATTATCAGGAGAAGGTAATACTAACGATCAAGCCTATGATTGAAGAAGCAGTCGCAGAAATTTACCGAAATCTTCGTCCCGAGAAGATGACATTGGCTGACCTAGGCTGCTCTTCTGGTCCAAACACACTCATCGTGTTGTCCGAAGTGATAAAAATCATCGGCAATCAATGTCTGATGGCTGGAGAACAGCCACCAGAGATGCAGTTCTTCTTAAACGACCTTTACAATAACGATTTCAACAACATATTTCGGTCACTCGACCGGGTTGAGAAGAGCGTGAGGGCAGAAAAAGGTACTATTAGTGTTCCCCATTTTGTTGCGGGCTTGCCCGGATCTTTCTACGGACGGCTTTTTCCTCGCCAGGGTGTTCAGTTCTTTCATTCCTCATTTTCACTCATGTGGATTTCTCAGGTATATACATGTACTATTGTGAACAGTTCTTTTAGTTAAAAAGCCATACCAGGAAGAAAATAATGAGATCGGCATTATATTTAGAATAATTTTAACATACATCTAATTTTTATAGTACACCCAAATCTAATTGTACAAAACTACATACATTTAAAAAATATTATTCAAATTTAAAACAAAATATAAATATGTTCTAGATTATTTAGATAGATTGTGTATTAAATTTAAGTTATGACTATTATATGTATGTCTGCAGTCATATTACATGACTGAAGCCCTTTCATCGTCGCTCATGCATACTAATAAGCTGTTTGATATTAAAACGATTTACCTTGTCTAATAATTTAACAAATTTATATGTATATAATAATATAAATATGTACAGGTGCCTAAAGATATGCCTCTAAACAAAGGAAACATATACATTGGAAAAACAAGCCCAGCTCTTGTGGTGAAACTATATCAGGAACAATTCCATAGAGACTTCTCACACTTTCTCAAGCTCCGCTCCGACGAGCTGATACCTCATGGTCAGATGGTGTTTTCATTTCTGGGAAGGAATAAAAAGGATATATTGGATGGAGAGCTGAGCACAATCTGGGGATTAGTTGCTGAGTCACTGAACTCAATGGTCCATGAGGTATTAGCAAAAATCCTATAGTGCAATTTTTTTTTTTAAAATGAGGTCTATTAAATTTATATGACTCTCTTATGTGAATATATATCTGAGTGCCATCAATCCTGCACCAATATTGGTTGCTTAATAATGAGATCTTGGTCTTGCAGAGAAAAGTGGTTTTCAAACTTATAAAAATTATTTCAATCTTGAAACCTTAAAATATTAATGAGAGTAAAGTTTTATAACCTATGCCACCCATATTTATTATGTATATAAACATACAGCGTAAGAGTTCTACGTATGGTTGCATTAAAAATTAGTTGTTTCAGATTCAAGGACCCTTATATTATGGTTTAGATGAGAGAAATCAATTATTAATCCTAACATTCAAACTCATAAAACTATTCATCTTAAGGACAGAGCAAAGATCAAGGGGCTAGATAGAGAGATATATACATACAACTCATTATTTCTATCGATCATATATAATTAAATTAAACATGTCTAACATTGGTATTTCATTGTTTATTTCGTTATATATATTTGAAGGGACTAGTGGAAGAGGAAAACTTGGACACGTTCAATCTACCTTTTTATGCGCCATCTGCAGAAGAAGTGGAGGCAATTGTAAACTTACAAGGGCTCTTTGATATTATTCACTTCCAAAGATTTGAATCGAACCTGGACCCATTTCACGATTTGGACATCGACGATGTTGTGCTTGACAATGTCCAAAGCGGTGCAAATTGCGCAAAGGTCATACGGTCTGTTTTAGAGCCGTTGATTGCAAGCCATTTTGGTAGTGCTATAGTTGATGACTTGTTCTCAAGATTTGCCACTCATGTTGCGAAGCACCTCCTCAAGGAGAAGCTAATGCTTCCTGTTTTAGCTCTCTCATTGAAGAAAAAGGAATAGACATAAATAAGGCTTATTAAAACAATAAAGATGGCAGGTATATTATGCCGTTTATTATGAATTTATAAAACTTAATATCAAGAACTGTGTGAATGGCGCCTACTTCGAAAGGTTATTGACGTAAAAAAATCTAGTCACGTTATGTTCTTCACATCCGAAGAAGTTTGTTTTCAATTTATTTGATAAATATAAATTTGAATAAAACTGACTGTTGTTTAATCTTATTTTTTTTTTATCTTGTAATGGCATTTGCCTTG
>CAXKVW010000618.1:0-96351 GCA_964058825.1 Carex arenaria
CGACAAATTTGTTACCTTCTCATCAGTTTCAATTTTCACTCCCTGCTTCGGCTGAAATTCCGGCACAATCACCTTATCAATGGCTTCCGCTAACTTCTTGGGGTCGTTAGCCCAATCAGGGGTCGGAATGCCAAAAGTCTCGGCCCGAAGTATGGCCCCGGCCATGATGAAGTGGAGGTGGCTCTGGTCACTGGTGCTGAACACAAGGGGGCGCGGGAACCTCTTAGGGGCCGACCAGAAAGGAGTGCCAGAGCTATTCATCGAGTCTTCTGGGAAGGTGTAGGTTAGCTGCTTCACCCGGTTGGAAAAGTAGTCCTCAAACCTGCCGAAGAAGGTTTTGGTCTGAGAAGCATGTAGAACACAAAAGGAGATAATCCAAAACTGGTCTAGTACACATTTTCCAAACCATACTTTCCTATACCCAGTAGCGGAGGGACTTTGTATGAATGGGGATCAATTGACCCCCATTTTTTTTTGAATTTTTTTATTTACGTATGATTTTTTAATATAATTCAGAGTAAAATACCACAAGTACTGTAAACTGACCCCCATTTTTAACATGAAAATTTTATATGATTGACTCCCATTACGTGTTTGACCCCCATAGTTCGAAAGTCTGGCTTCGCCCCTGCCTATACCAATAGACATTTTGAAACCATATTTGAATAGTATAATATCATTGAAATGCAATATTGATTTGTATTACAATCTATTTTTCATGCGCAGCGCGCTTTGTTGAATTTTAGCAATCTTTTCTACTTGTTTTTTTTCTTATCATTTTTAGCTATGAGTCCTCTTAGAAAACATAATTTTATGTTTTGTGCTTTCATGGTACATACACTTAATTCCACAAGGACAGAGAGAGAGAGAGAGAGATTACTTGAGGCGTATCCAGGTGATGCAATCTTGAAACGTTTCACATCTCTCCCTGTCAAGACACTCCAAGACACGCTCAAGTTGGTCTCTGGCCTGTGCATCACCAGCACTTCGCATCCCCGAGGCATATCCATCAGGGTTCAACAAAAAGTTATTGACCTCATTCGGTGTCTTCTCGAGCAGCCCCTCAAATTCCGACCGAGCCCAAGTCAAGCAGTGGTCAATGTTATGGGGGAAAGAGTGCACTGTGCACATCGGTGCTTGCTTCTCAGGTGGGTCCCGCGAAGCGCCATAATTTTCTGTCAGGTGCGGTATCACCATCTGTGTGTTGCACTTTGCACCGAGCGTGCCAGATTCCAAAAGTGGCTTTTGGAAATACAGGCACCTTGAATCGATGTACATTCGTGCAGTGACATTATCCAAAGCATTGATTACAGTATCAAGACTTTCCCAAAAGGCATCATTAAACACATTTTCAGTATCTGGGCTGGCACGGTTTTGAAGGGCCTCCGCATTCAAATTAGGGTTTATTACAGAAGCAGCACCAGCCGCGACAGTCGATTTGGCTTGACCAATGTTCCAATCACGAAAGAGAAATTGACGGCTCAAATTGCTCTTCTCAATGACATCATCATCAGTTATGGTTAGTTTTCCTTTTGGGGTGCAGGATACGCCCATCAATGCAAGGTTCTTCAGGAACTCGCAGCCAAGCGCACCAGAACCTACCATGAATATTTTGGATTCTTGTAGTTTCTTCTGGAGCTTGTATCCGAATACGGAGATTTGTGCATCATACCGACTGTTGAGTGGTTTGAGGTCATCGGCGTCCAAGGGCTCTGTAGGAAGACTTTCCACTGAATCAAAGTAGAAGAACTGCATGATATCAAGGAATACCAGCATTAGAAAATAAAGAAGAGTACTGGTTTGTGCCTAAGATCAAATCTTGAGTAGCATGCTTCCTCTTTCTTTGGCACCAGATAAGGGCAGTTGTGGTACCCAATGAAGGAAACTATGGAGGGATGGAGAAGCCAATGAAAAGGAATTCAAGCACAAGATGGTGCGAACAGTAAACTTATGAATCCAGGTTCACAAGCCTAGAATCTTTAAAAATTGGTACAAGACAATATCAGTCTCTGATGGTGTATGTCACTTTGCTTAGTCCGAAAATTGTGTTTAGAGCACCGAGATATCACATACACAAAACCTCACATAACCCACAGGACACCAAAAACATAAAAGGAAAATGGAAAGATAGAAAGAGCAATTAAATTAAAAATAGTTACATAATTGCTCATTATCAACTAGAAGAGTTATTCTACCAAACAGCCCATGTATAGAGCTTGCTACCTGGAAAAGAGGGTGAAATTTTCCGGAACAAGCCTTGACAACCTCTTGACCAACAATGCCACCAAACATGGCAGCCATTGGGTTCAAAACTGCTCTCGCCCCATTAGCAAAATGGCGCATCAACTTCTTATCAATTTCCTCCACCTTACTACCATCTCCCATGGTCTGATTAATCCCCGCCGCAAGATCAATCAGCTTTTGAAGATCATCCTCAGATCCCGGCACTGGAAACCGCCCCATTTCACTCCTAAACTTGTCCAGAGCCAAGAAGGTAATGTGCAACAGAGGTGGCCGGTCGAACTTCGAAAAATCACTCAACAAGAACTCCCCTGGCTCCTTAATGGCCTCACTTAATGGTCTGAATTTCAAAACCTTAGGGAGCTTCACTTGTGTGACTATACCACCTCTATCATACGCCCCAAAGTTCGAAGTATCCTCTTCGAGCATGAACGAATAAGGCCGTGCGCTTTTGACCTTTCTGGGTTTACCATCGTTTAGTTCAGTCATGCCCTTGATTTCAGAGAAAGTAACGAGATCTCCATCCTGGAACTCAAGGCGCTCATCGTCCACACAGGAGACTAGCGCGGGATTGTCATTACTGATCGAAGCAACTATGCCAGCGTGCGGCTCCTCGCCATCCACATCTAAGACAGCAAACTCAGGGCCAAAGTCACAAAATATGTTCCCAAAAAGACCCCTGACCTCACTTTTGATGAAGGCGATGGGTGGGTTGTGGGTGTGGCAGTAGTCATCAAATTCAATAGCTTTCTCCAAGGGGATATCAGTGAAGACCACAGCCTATAAAACCAAAAAAAAAATCAAATTGTCGGAGCGTTTTCCAAAAAGAGAAAAGAGAAAAAATTAATAACAAGAAATAAAAAACAATGACCATTAAGTTAAATTCTTCAAACCCACGACATTAACAGAGCACAATGAGCTTGCACACACATATAGTATATATGCATGCAAGGACTCAAATTCAGACCATACATGACGGCCAAAATCGATCATTGAATGATTTGAGAAGTGTCTTCTAGCCAGTTTAATTAAATAATAAATATAACAAACAACATTCTTTCAGCAACCAAAAAATAGCCAGTCAAGAAAGATCAAATATTATAATATACACTCAAGTAAAATGAAAGTTCTTTACAAAAAGAAACCTGGAAATTGGAGAGTTGCTCCTTCTCAAGAGGACCTGTTATTGTAGAAATCAGAACAGCATTGTTGAGCTCTTGGAGCTTCTGGACACAAGCAAGGGCACGATTTTTACCAATATCACTCTCCGATAAAAAGAAATTACTAGATAGGTCCCACAATTCTATATTTTCTTCATCATGGAGCGTCACTGACCTCACCCCCGCAAGGACAAGGTTTTTTGCTGTAAAGGAGAGGAAATAGATACTTGGCTAAGTTAGTCAATAACAAAGTACTGAGTACTCTGACAAAAACAAAAGGTTCCAATTCCCATGCGACATGGACATATCAGACCCCATGGAGTATAGGCCCAGAGGTTGTGTATTCCTCTCCCACGAATTAAAAATTATTTTGAATGCATAGTCCCCAATATATACACTAAAACACATCAGCTTCAGAAGCTTTGACAATCAGAATGTGCCACCATGACCGCACTATCACAATTCATACCATTCAGAATGGTGGCTAAGCAACGCCTAGGCTACATACCTACCCTGTGTAGCAGTACAAACTAAAACAAAATAATAAATACTTCAATGCAAAAAAAAAAATTCCAGCACTCACCAATTTCAGCACCAAGTCCCTGGAGACCTGAAATAAGCACGTTGGAAGCAAACAATCGGCGCATGGTCTCGCGTCCATAAACAGCCAGCTGGCGGCTGTGCAGATCCTCATCAATCTCGACCGAGCTGGCACCTGTACCATTCACACCGTCGATATCCATGCTGTTCTTTGATGGTGGATTCATGGAGGAGGAGGGAGAGAGAGATGCTTTGCCCTTCTTGCTTGGGTTGGAATTGGGGCTTTCACCTCTTTGTTCTACCTCAGATTCCGTGTCTCGTTTCCTAGGAAGCATATAGTGCTTCACTCTGCCACCATAAGGGGGAAAAAAGGGTTAGTTTTTTTATCTTACATTTCCTCCTAGAAACCATCCATACATACACTGATGGTGCAAGTAGCATATTTGAGAACTAATAATGAATTCTATCTGAATAAAGGTAAGCAAAGATGGATTACACAAGGGATGCTATGATGCATTTACGATATTTATATTATTCACAAAATCAGATCACTACTACAACAAAGAATTGGCAGTGCATGCTCGACCTTCAGGCCAGAGAAATCAAGCCACGCAAGCCCACTAATAATACAAAAACACAGATATTTAGTAGAATGTAGAATATAGGTGAATTTCTAGAAATTACAATCCCATATTCATAGTTGCAAGAATAAAGACCTCATCACAATCTTCAATTCTTTATAAACAAAATTATATACAGACAAACAAGTCTGGAACCAGCGATAATACTTCTCCCTTCCCCCAGAAAGTTTCCTATTTTATATTAAACGGCAAAAGAAGGGTGGAAATAGTAAAATTAACTACAGCGAGATGAAATTTCAGCTCGTACATAACTCGCGTGCAAATCACGCACATGAGCTTGTGAATCACGCAATTTAAAAATTCCCGAAAATTATGTCCTAAAGAGAGCTCATACGCGAACAAAGAACGGAACTAGCGTAAATCGATAGCACTAGCGTCTCGTCCTAACTGGTACCTACAAACCGGACAAGCAAGGGATCCAAACAGGATAGAGAGAGAGAGAGAGGAGTTTAGAGTGCATACCAAGGAGATCTTGCGTTGGAACTTAGTTGATCTTTCCTTCTTAGAGGATTCCAGCCTCCTTTCTCTTTCCTAGGGTTTTGGGAGAGATTGCAGGAGAAATGAGAGAGGGGGGCTTTCTAGTGAGAATTGAGATAGATCGGAATACGGATCGTTTCTTTAAGCTATGTGCTTCTGATATTTGAGTTCATATCACCTAAGGTAGCATAATAGTTATTTTGTTTTGGACCGTCAGATCAGAATCCATGAAGGATCCACGTGCATTTCACCTCGCCCGGATTCTGATCGGACGGTCTTGATCTAAACATAAATTTTCTATTACCTCAGAGGATAAGGACTTGATATTTTACCCTTTGAGGCTTCGACGGAGTGGTGCTCTTTTCCAACGCGAGATTTTTACTATCGTATACGGAATGTAACGAGAAACGCTCCTACGTGTTAATAACGATATCGAACAATCGAGATAAACCTAGAGCTTTCTGCTTTGATTTTAAATCTTACATGATAATATATTTTTTTCAATTTTTCGAATGCATTGAGAAATTTTATAAATAATAATAATTTTAAATAAATTACTTTATAATACTTACATTGGTAAAACTATAAATTTTCACTCGTTACTGTTTTTATATTGGACTTTCAGTTTTATCTTTTAATATCTAATTTAACGCGACATTTGAAGTTTTGTATGGATTTTACACTTGTAATTTACTTTTCTTTTTATTAGAAGTTTACAGTAATTGAGCTTAAAGAAATTGACTTCAGATTTTTTTTTTTTTTTTTTGCTGCATTTGTGCTTGTGGGGGGTGGGGGGGGGGGGGGGGGGGGGGGGGGGGGTAGGCCCAATTTTCTGGGTGTCCATCCTTTAGTAAAGAAATGCTTATTTTAGCAAATTTATGCTACTATTTTTTTAAACACCGTGTCATATTATCAATTATATTATCCATCCGACTTTATTTTTTGTTCTTGTTTATTATGATCGAAAACTTGTATTTTTATATACTATGCTCTTATTTAAGAGAGGATGTATGTTTGTATTGCTACGTGGGAACTTCTAATGCAATTAATCGTGTCATATGAATTTTTAGAGTTTTGAAAATTATTATTTATATTTGAAAAATCATTTCTTTTTAAACTAGATACTATATTTTAGAAGCCAAGTTCGACAAATAATCTTAGTATATGTTAACTATAATTAGGAGCAAATCATTAGGAGGGTCCAAAATTCTCCTGTGACAAGTAACGTGCTAAAAAGACACTTTAATAGTTGTGAAATAATGATCAAAACTAGGGTATGATCAAAATTAGACTGTGATGTGCTTATTGCTTATCAAGAGAAATGAATGAGTACAATTTTAAAAGCTTATTGAATTGTCTTCAAACGATGAACTCAAACCGTTGAAATTCATTTATTTTATGAGCGATGTATGTATATGAAATTTTTTTGAAGTTTGAATTCATCTAGTACAAAGTTAAATGTTAAAAAAACAAGTCTTTTATAAGTTGCTTATGCATTCATTTTTCATCTTTTTTTTTACCGCTTGATCTTGTACTAAATGAATTCAAAATTTTCAAAATTTTGATGTATATCGCTCATGAAATAGATGAATTTCAACGTTAGAATTGATTATTTGAAGACAATCTAATAGACTTTTAAAATTAGTGAGGACATCACACTCTATTTTGTTGCACAGAAGTCCATTTCAAATTCTCTGGTTTTTTACACGATCATGTCGTGATCGATACTACAGACTGAAGTCCGTTACAAAATAACGATCAAGCTGGTGTCACTGACTATATTAATGTTATTGCTATTTTAAAATGAATTTTTTATATTAAGAAGGTGCTTGGTTTCTCGCATTGATTGCATGAATCAAACAGAACATGAAGTTTTGCAGTGAAGTAATGAACAGATGCACACGTCGCGTAATTTTTTTTTTTTTAGTTTTTGGATGTTTTATTAAATAAAGCCAGTTGTTTAGGAAAAAATATATTTTATTGTGAGTTAAAACTTGTTATTGTTGGACTAACTGTTTCTTATTATTTATTAAAAATGTGGAAGAAATTAACTGATAATTGTTGTTAATTTTTAACCATTAATTTGAAAAATATAAAAGGCACAACACATCAAGCATTAGGGAAACCAGTTCCTTTGGAAAAAGATTTAGAATGCATTATTAGAGTGTCTCTGATAAATAAATTAGACAATATATATAAATAGAAAGAGGAGGCTGTAATATGATCATCAAGCCCGACTTTCCCTGTAAACTAGAATTCGGAGGATGAAACAATGAATTAATAATCTAATCATTATATTATAGATAAAACAGATCCCCTATCCACAGTGAATAGAGATTAAATGACTCCTTTTTGTATTAATTTTTATATAATTTAAAGTAAAGTTTTATGAGTACGGTAAAATTGAACTCTATTTTCATTATGAAAAATTCATGTGAGTGATCACCATTCACATTTAACGAACACGCATCCTCTGCATTAACTCAAAAGGGAATCTTTTGCGTTAATAAATCTCAACTGTCCGATTTGTTTCAAGATTCGTGCAAACTAGATCCGCACTAATATTGAAAAGCCCCCTATGTCATAGGCATGAACCGAATTGGCTCCGTTTAAAATCAAACGGTTGAGATTCATTAACTCAAAAGATTCCTTTTTGAGTTAATGCCAAGGATACGCGTTCACATTTAACCACTAAAAATTGAAAGTCTGATTTCGCTCCTAGCCTTAGTTAAAATTCGCCTCTAGCCTTAGTTAAAATTCGCCTTTGAACGCACTCTACATAAGTACTTGAAAACATAAATTTGGATTCTCTAAAATAACTCAATCTTTAAGTTTGGATCCAAAACGTTCAATATACTCTGACATGAAAATTAAATTGAAGTCACACATTCTACTTCGGACCAAATTAACATAAATTCTAATCGAATGATCCGAATCAACACTCAAAACTTGAGTTAACATTAGAGGATCCGGACCCTTCCTAAGAATGTGAATGTATGACTAATGATTTTGTCGTGCAACAAAGGATCTGAATAATATGATTAGAGTCATGCGTGAAGATGCTGATGAACGCTTAATAAAGTTGTACACTGTACTTATCAGTTTGACCCAAATTTCGCCCGTTCTAGAAAAGATGAAGTTTTCCAGTTCTGTGTCGTATTCAAAGAATGGATCCCTTAAGAGTTCGTCTAAATGGAGAAATTGGAACAAACTTTACTGCAATTGTCCTTTTAAAAGACCAAATGGCTTGTATTCGTCAAAACACCGTTAAATAAAAGAGTAAATGATTCCAACCGTCACCGTCACCGTCACCGTTCTTAACTTTATTGTTAAGCGTTCAAATGAAATAGAATTAAAGAACTCTGTTACAAGTAAGCTTTCAAATAAAATATGGTTTTTCCTGTTCTAAGTAAATACGGAATCCAACGCGTAACATATATTGGTGAGAAAATTAAATATTTTAAAGTCAAACACTTTCTATCTAAAATTTTTACATTCGGTAAATTTTAAAATAATAATAACTGTTTTTGAACAGAGAACTACAGAAAATTGATAATACCTAAGACGCATTTTATAATTATACCAGTGGAAATTTAAGATTTCAAGTCAAATTTTGGATGTGAAAATTTTGGCCAGGAATCCCAAGCTAAAGAAAGGCCATTTACATTTCTATTGAGTTAATAAGATACCTAAGCTCAACTAACAGATTTATTTTGAACAGGCTTAAAACATTTTTTTATTTAGGCCAAGTACCCAGACTAGAAATCAAAAGAACAAAATTCTGATTTAAATATACAATAAAAAATTGATTTAGTTTTGAACAGGCTTAAAACACTTTTTTATTTTGGTCATCAAGTAAGACTAAAATTCAAAAGATAAATAAATAGATTTAAATATACAATACAAAAGTTTAATTTAATTTTGGTAGGGGTGCGCCAGGCCCGTGCAATAGTGCAGCGCATGGGCGACGCATAAGAGCCCCAGTAGCAAGCTACTGTGGTGGGCCCTTCCCCACAAAAAATAAATTTAATATCGTTGTGAGCACATGGCCCACATATCAGATATTAAACTGATAAGAACAGATACTACACTTGATCTTAGCCAAAAGGCCGAGAAAGGTATGAGTTGAAATGTGAGCCTCTCTTCGTTTGTGGGACTAAACAAGCGCTTTCTTTGCTTCGTCCGCTCTCTCTTTATTGAGCAGCAAACCGATTACGTTTCCCTTTCTCTGTCCAGAGGCCCATTATGACCAGGTCGGCTGGGTTCTTAGACAGGCCCCGATTTGGCCCAGAAGAAATTTTTGCGTTGGTAGCATACTAGCATGGTTTCAGGATAGTTTTTTTTCTTCCTTCCAGTTTAATAGCAAGATGGAAACAAATAAATTCGCCTAAAATCGCAAAGCTAGCACTGCTGGTGTCAGAGAAAACAAGTTAGGATAAAAAATAGATTTTTTTTTCTCCTACCCATTTCTCAAAATAAAAAGATGTAATTTTGTAGTATCTAAATTTATTGTTTTTAAACAAATCAGATTTGGCTATGTAATGCGACGAATTTGGTACAATTAAAGAATACCTTGATTATCAATTGATTGTCAATAAAATTCAAACCGTTAGTTTTCAATTTGCTTGACGAACGAATAACTAATTGTTAAAATTATACCAAATTTTATACGTTAAGTCTCAAACTTGATGAACATATTTACGATTGTATTGTTTTTGGTTCTGTTTATTACAGGGTGCAACAAAATATGTTGATGAGTGATGACTATAATCGGTTTTCAAGATTATTAATAAATTTGCATCGATATAGCCAGTTCTATAAAAATATAGATGTTAATCTCCGTTATGGATTGGCCAAGGGTTGCATTCAAATTCACTATATTCCACTTTCCTCAATTTCAAATTCACGGATTATACTCAACATCAATCAGCCTCACATTGTTGAAGATAACCAAATCAGATAATTTAAATAGTTCGAGTGGCTCTCGATTTAAAAATTCAACAACTGCAACATATCGCTGCTGCAACATACAGCTAGCAGCAATTCAACTCCATATACCATTGATTTTTTTTTTTTTGAGATTTTATCATAAGAAACAAGCTCACATTCTCATCAGGTCTTATAAACAAGCTCCCATTACAGGACGTCCTTTCAACAAAGATATCTTCTTCTTCTTCTTCTTGTTTTTTTTTTTTGGGTTGATGATTTTCAACATAGCTATGAATTTATTAAAAGAGCCCAAGTCTCCTCAAAAGTGAAGAGAACATATACTCACGAGATGTACCCCTTACTTTTCAGACTTTCAATTGAGTCCTCGATGATTTTCTCCATGGGTTTGAAATCTAGACCTAAAGCAATCAGCTTCTTTGCTGGATCTTTAGCTCTCACAAGCCCTGGCTGGGTATCCTTGAGAAACCTACAAGCAATTTGAAATCTACTTACTTATATGTAGCAGATAAAAAGTTTCGCTTTCTATACATATTTTTACACACACAAAATTCAAGAGAGCAATGAAGCCACAAAGCCAAAATGCAATCAAACAAATCCAGGGCTACCAATCTAAATTAGACCAGTATTGCATACGGGGATCCATACCAAGACCAGGCCAGTCAAACACTAACATTAAAAATGTTCATATAGTTTTTTGTGGCGGCAAGTGATAAAAAATGCACTTACTGGTGAACTTTGTATTGTGGATAAAGTTCGGCGACTTTGGATGCAAAGTCACACCAATGTATGATAGATTGTACACACAAGTGCCTTCCAGAAGCCTGTGGATTCTCGTACAATAAAATATGAGCAAGTGCTACGTCTTCCACATGGACTGGGCCCATGTAGTAGTCTGCATACTCATCTGAGCAACCTACAGCGTATACAATGAGGTACAATACAAGATATCAATAGCTATAACGAGTGTCTGGTAGGGAATTAGCAAAGCGAGAACTATCGTTCAAGTTTGAGGAGGAAAAAGGGTACTTGTTCAACCGATATGTTGGTATATTGGTATGAAATGTAAGGACATCCTTAATTATAACTTCTAAGCCAAGAGGTGTTATCTGGGTTATACCTAGCGACTAGCGTGTAAAGCTCTAGAGAAAAAATCAGGTTAGTCCTCATTTTTTCTCAAACAGAACACAAATTGGGATTTTATAGCAAACAAAAGAATACCTAAAACTCACCTTCAAGAAGCCGAACCAGCATTAGCATACTAGCATTGATGGTAGGAGGAATAATTGGGCCTGTAACCGTCCCCGGGTTGACCACCACTACATCTAACCCGTTCTCCTTGGAGAACTCCCATGCCGCCTTCTCAGCCAGTGTCTTAGATGCTGGATACCAAACCTAAGGAAGCAAGAAAAATCCCAATTTATTTAAGGTCTTCTACCCATAGTACCATAACATAACAGGGTGTGCTTTTGAGATCACAGTACAAATTAAAGAAGAGAAAAAAACAAAACGGAATAGAACCTATTGGAGTGCTTTATTTTCTGTATTAGATTTTAATCACAACTGTGTTAGATTTGTTGTATCATTGACTTGAATACTTCAAAGGAGATTATTTGTTACTATTCTTATCCAAAACCAAAGTTAAAAGTTTTAAATAGTCAACCTCATTCTTCTTGCAATATTCAACATCAGTCCAACAATTCTCGTCCTTGAAAGTATCTGCTGGCCAACCAGGGCTTGGCACTATAGCTGAGATAGATGATGTCAGCACTACCCGCCTCACTCCACACTCCTTTGCAGCTTGTAGTACATTAAGTGTGCCCTTTACTGCCGGGTCAAGCAGCTGACTCTGCATGCATACAGAAAAGGTATTGCGAGGCATGTGATATAGCTCGTAATGCTTGCAAGCAACCATCAGTTCAGAATGACAAAAGGAGTTGTCTTGATCTGGTATGTACTAGGTTGCATGGTGCAGTGCCTCATTCCAGTTTGAAATTTGCGCTGTCCTTTTTGGGGGACTTTTTTGTGCTTAATTGCTAGGGTAAAATGAAGCTGAGCTGGTATAAGTGAGATAAATAGCAAAGTTGGACAAACTGAGACCAAGTTATATAAATTGAGCCAGTTTGCACCACACTGAGACCATGCAAACTGGCAAGGTACTAGTCTTCTCTAATCGTTTGTTGCCTCTCCTAAATTAACCCTAATTAAACCTCAGACTCAATATAACCTCAATTCCACAGAGTTTACTCTCTGCTGAAAAAAGCAAAACATAATAAATATAATAAAACAGTGAATTTTTAAAAGAGAAATGATAGGGGGAAGACCTGGGGATCATGAACACGATCGACGATGCAGGGGGATGCTAGGTGGAAGACGCCCACAGTGCCGCTGATAGCAGCACGCAGTGAGTCAGCGTCGAGTAAATCAATGGCAAAAAGATGAAGCCGCTCTTTCGCTCCCTCGAGGGCTCGCAAGTGCTCGGTCTCAGAAGGATCATCTGCCACACAAATGCACATTTATTAGATAAAAGATGGCATGCGACAATATTAGAAGTGACCTTCCTCTTCTCAGAAAGAGTTCTTAGACCACCACTCAGTTTTTCTTCTACTGTGAAGAGAAATATGGGGACAAATGATGGGTGTTAGACCATCCTCTTTTGCACAAGTAATAGGGGAGTGGATGACGATACCATTATATTTTCCATGTTTAATAAAGGTATCAGAGGGATTTCCAAAAAAAAAAAAAAATGCTTTTGTTCATGACATTTCTCATTTGCAAAAGGACAAATGCTTTTTTCATTTTTGACCTTATCGAGGTACTTTCTTTAAAATTCCCATTAACAGTCACTCAAAATTAAGCACAAAAAGATATGGACCCATCCAAAGAATTTGAATTCTATTTAACACTGAATTGCATGGATACTAAAGTGCGAGAAAATGGAACGCTGCTGTTATTAATGGTGTTAAGTAGATATATAGGGCCCTTCTATGAGCAGAGAGCAACTAGTGAAATGCTACGACCTTGGCATTTTTGTTTGTCTCCTCCTCTTAACAATCTCACAACCATATTTTAAATTCCCAGTAATTGCCTCGAGATTGAAAGTAAAGGCTACAGATCTTATCTAAGAGAACTTGGTTTCGATTTTGAAATTCATGTATTGACAATTTCAGCCATTACTGGATGACAGTTGTAGAAAGATCCTAACCAACATGTGCTAACAGATAGATAAGCATAATGTCATGATAAATTGATAATTAGAGGTCTTACAGAAGTGTAATTAGACTTAAACTTAATACAAATAACCTAATTAGATATATACCATTTGCTTCAACTTTGAATAACAATGCAACAAACCCCGCAACTCATTAGGAAAATTTAACCATCCCCAGTGCCAACTGAAATATTAATTATTAAATATTGGTTTCTTTGCCACAAATGCATATGGCTATATTATATCTCAATAGAACAATCAAATCAACTGATAACTACATGGAGCCGGATTTACAAGTAAATACTGCAAATAATCAGTTCAAACTACAGCAACGCACAGACAGGAAAACCTTATTAACTAATATGTATATATCAAGCAAAAGCATCATCGGAATTCCCTAGGATGAGAGTTGTAAGTTTGATCCGAGTAAAATTGAAAGGAAACGGTGATATTCCCACCAGATGAAATGCTCCATAGAAATCAGAAAGAAAGAGAGCGAGATCATACGGAGATTTTTGACGGTGGCGTGAACGGAGTAGCCTCGGCGGAGGAGGAGACGAACCAGCCAAGAGCCGATGAATCCACTCCCTCCTGTCACGCACACTGTCTCTCTTTCTCCGCTTGCCATCTCCCTGATCTCTCTCTCTCTCGGATTCTAATCTGATAAAGATAGTGATGAATGGGTGAGCGGTGGTGAGGTTAGTGGCAAGTACGAGCGGGACTGCGGGAGTATTGATGGCAACACCGGAACATACATAAATGTTCCCTCCAGTTCAGCCAATGGAGATGTCCAGTTTTGGGAAATGGTTCAACTTGCGGTCAGACACCCAGACTCAGGAGATTTGCTGGATGATAAGCCTTGATTGTGAAGTTGTGATAAATTGATTATTTTTTTTTATTTCAAGCCCGTAGGCAATATTACCCGTCATTTTTATTCATGCCCAAATTTGTATAAATTTCGCCAACTCTGCTCACCAAACTCGGATTCTATCAAAAATGTCCAAACCGACTATTAAATAGTCGGTTTCCTCTGAAAATTCGGTTATTTATAAGGATGCACTGTTCCGAAATTTTCTCACAATTCATTTCATCAAATTTCACACGGTTCCTAAATTTAATAGTCGGTTTCCTCTGAAAATTCGGTTATTTGTGAAAAAATAGTTTTTTTTATATTTTTTAAAATCTGGACGGTCGATGTATAGTTTTCGAGTAATTTGTAAATATCAAATTCGCTATGAATAATTCAAATATAATTTTAATGTATATGCTACGAATCATTTGAAATTCTCATTTTTAAGACGATTAATTAACAAAATTTGTTGATTGATTTATTACAATTTGGTATTTTTTAACTAAATTTATTATGATTTTAATGAGAAATTTATATTTTTGACATTTATAAGTATGATATAGTCATGACATAGGAGAAAGACGATATGTAAACATAGAGTAGAAAATATAAATAAATAAACAGAGATAATACAACCATAAAATGACAAACATAACAGATCCAAATATAAATCCTACGGAACAATAAAGTAAAAACTATCATCATCTAAATGGAGAAGGGGAATATCGCTCGGCTGCCTGTCCTTTATTATACCTATCGGGCAATTTCGGAGGAAATTTGATGAAATGAATTGTGAGAAAATTTCGGAACAGTGCATCCTAAATAACTGAATTTTCAGAGGAAACCGACTATTAAGTAGTCGGTTTCTAATAAAAATTAGGAACCGACTATTTAATAGTCGGTTTGGGCATTTTTGATAAAATCTGAGTTTGATAGGCAGAGTTGGCGAAATTTATACAAATTTGGGCATGAATAAAAATGATGGCAATATTACATAGCAGCGACTTCATGGCTTTAATTAGATTACAAAATGATTTTTCCTTGCCCTAAATATTTCATTCGGATTCAACTAATTTTTTCATTCCGCGTGTGTGAACTATATTTTTTAATATTACGAATTCTACGTAAATTTAAACATTATATATTTTTTAAACTTGTGACTGACTTTTGCCTCTAATACAGATAAAAGCATGCTTATTTTATAAAGGGTAAGTCACTAAATTTTATCTTTTGTCACGAATTGATCACTCAGTTTAATTTATTCCTTCATAGTTACAAACTTTTAATTTGTCATAATCAAATTACTCTATAACTTTTCCATCTAAAATATTAACAGAATATTCTCATTCCGTCTAAAATATAACATAATATACTCATAACATTCGAAATTTTAACAAAATATGTTCATTCCATTCAAAATACTAACTAAAAAATTATATTTTATTAATATTTTGAATAAAAAATTATAGAGTGACTTGATTATTACAAATTAAAAATTCATTAGATATAGAGAAATAAATCAAACTTGAATGACCAAATTATAACAAAAAAATAAAATTTTGTAATCTCCGATAAAAATATCTCTCTTAAGCGAGAAGCAAATATATTGAAATTCTTAATCGGATTTCAAGACTGATCCCTCTCTCCTCAAAAGAGTGAGAAGAGAGAGAGGAGAGAACTCAGAATTCTGAAATCTTGTCAAGAATTTCAGTCGATCCGAATTCGTGAAAGGGCACTACTATAATAAGAGCAATAAAGTGACATGACATTTTAGCCGGCCCAGTTTGATTTGTAGCAGATCAAATATTATTTTGTGATTGCTTTCCAGTGGCCGTCAATGGACCCCACAGAAATTCTAGTAAAAACGTTCTCGTTTATTCTAAATATATAATGCTACAACAATTTAACAAGAAGGTCGTTGTAGTATAGTGGTGAGTATTCCCGCCTGTCACGCGGGTGACCCGGGTTCGATCCCCGGCAACGGCGAATGATTTTTTTTCGAACGACAAATGATGAATCCCATAGAATGTAAGATATAATTATTTCTGTTGTCAATGAATTCCTTTGCTGAGTTGACGGTTCATTTTCGCATTAATTTCTTTTTCAATAAAAAGTTAGAATGTAAGATAGTTTCTTATTTAATCTCAAGTTTTATTTATTTTCTTCAGGAGATCAAAAAAAGATAGTTCATATTCTCATCTTATTTATTAAACACAAATTCTACTTCTTTCTCTTTTATTTTTTGTAGTTTACATATGAAGAAAGTACAACTGAAATATTTACAGTGAATGAGAGTCGATTAAATCCCATTTTTTTTTGTACTTACATGTAATTTTGTATTTATTTTTTAGTAAAACCCATTTTTTTTCTATATAAACTTCTAATAACAGTCTACATCACGTTTGAGATGTATGTAAATAGCTAAGTAACTCTTATTTTATAGAAAAGTAAAATAATAATAATAATAATAATAATAATAATAATAATAATAAAGCATATCAGGTAGATATTAAAAAATCTATGGAGTTGGAGATAAGGCGTTATTTCTCAAATAGTTTACATATTGTACATTTCACTTTTTTTTTCTCAGCGTACCCTTAAGATAGTTTTGCCAATCTGTTTTTATAGATTTGGGTAGAATGGGAAAAATGTGCCATGCAGTGTCGTGTCATAATTAACACGTCGCGACTTTGTTCTCGCGTAGGAGAGAACGCAGGATTTTTGTCAGAGAGGGGCAATAATCGGATTCAAATAGCTTGTCGGGTTTAAATTAGCTTATCGGATTTAAATCCAATAGCTATAGTAATACTGATAATACATATGTTTTCTCTATGCAAACATCTATAAGAGGGCTACAGGTTACGACATTATTATGCTCCTGTTATTCCCAAGAAAATGGCATTGAGAAAATCTAACATCTTCTCAGTTTCGCCTTTCTTCCATAGTCCAATTATAACAGTGGTCCCAACACAAGGCTCATGTTCTTTGGAAATCATGATATAATCAGGAATGAATTCGGGATTTTTATCAAAAGTAGACACAAAATATTGACAAGAAAATGGCATTGAGAAAATCTAACGTCTTCTCAGTTTCGCCTTTCTTCCATAGCCCAATTATAACAGTGGTCCCGACACGAGGATCATGTTCTTTGGAAATGATGATATAATCAGGAATAGATTCAGAATTTTTATCAAAAGTAGACACAAAATATTGACAAGAGTATAATTTTTTTCTCCTGATGTATCGAAGCGAACTAGTGGATAGGGATCTAAAAAGTCACAGTACGACTGAATACGTCACAGCACGTGCGCTACGTGTCGTGACCATCTTTTGAAAATTTGACATGTCAAGACATGTCACACAAAATATTTGGTCACGACATGACACATGATCACGTGTAATTAGGATCGTTAGATCTTGATCGAATGGTGAATCTTAAATAAACTATTGTGATTGGTCACATTTGGACACCTCACATGTGGTCACGGTGTGGTTAACATATTGTGATCATGTTGGTCCCAAAGGCGCTTAGAGGGGAGATGAATAGGGTCTTTTTAAACTTTTTACTGAGTTACAAGTCCCTAACGTGTCTTATAGTTAACTTTGACGGAAACTAGGATAACTTGGTCATAAACTACGATATGTAATAATAAAGTAAAAGAGTAGAGTTTAGAGACACTTGACACAATAGTTGTTTACGGAGTTTGGTACTAACGCCTACGTCTTCGGAACTCGCGACCTTCGAGATGGTGTGTCTTTTTTAACCCAATAAGAAAGCTAGTACAAGTTGGAACTGGTGATCCCTTACATCTTCTTAGTATCACACAGCCTTGAGCACGGAATCAGCTCAGCGAGCGCTACAGCTTCGCAAGTAACAAGATGAGCACAGAGGCTTGAAAGTATAAAAGATTGATCGCGCAGGATCACTCTAAGAGTTAGTTATATTGATTAAATAGGCTTGAGATTGATTGAATATACTGAAGTTGAGGTGCACAGGCTATAACGACTTTTTCTAGATCCGAGAATTCGAAATATTGAAATTTGTGGCGGCTAGAGTGATAATCCAAATCTAGATCATGCTTCTATTTATAGAGAACTGATAAAAGAAAGTAATTTGGGCCTACCGTTGGAACGGTCCCATTACTGTTACAACAGTTAGTCAACTTACACTGGGTTTGTGCGTCGTTATCTCAACGGTAAATTTACCGTTATGATGGTAGTCACCACGGTAATCTCTGTTTCCTCTAGAGTTACGCACCGGTCCAATCCGAATTATACCGTCACGAAATCGGTTGTGTAATTTATTTATTCCGTTACAACGGTTCCTGAACCGTTGCAACGGTAGACCTTACTTAATTCAGTCTCAAGCTTATTTTAACAATATTACAGATTTGATGTCCTTAATCTTGATATGGTCTTCTACTGTCTAATGCCTTGCACTTCATGACCACATCCTTGGTATTGATAGCAATTTAATATTTCATCCTTGATGTATAATTTTTTAATCTTCCAATACCATGAATCTGCATATTATCTCAAGACAAGCAAACAGTAAAATTCAATTTATATATGTTTTACAAATCTAGTCAGACAGATAAGTAGATTATAGTACAGTTCAATAAATCATTCACGTGCCATAACCATCTTTTCAAATTTGCTCACGGCACAACACATGATCCAAATTACAACGTGACTAGTCACGTCACGGTACATTTTTATATTGATAATTGACCACTTTTTTTCTCTTAACAAATCAACAATTTTCTAAGTGAAGTAGCGAATCGGACTACGTCTATTTTTTTCTTTACTTTACACGAATCAGTCTAGGATGACCTTCTTTTTCGCACAATTTTTTTCTACTGGACCGTAAATTAAATTCAGGAGTAGCATGTAAATGGGTCTGAGTTGACATGAATTCAAATCTTAAGAAAATGAGCATTCTCATTTTTTTTCCATCTGAATCGTTCACAATTCATCACACACCTTCATTATATTTTTCTCTGAGTGAGTCTATGGTACTATGCATATCACGGGTTGATCCGTAATACGGTTCAATATTTCTTTTTTCAAAACCTTAATGGTCCATCTGAACCGTTCAACATGATTTCCGTATGAATATGTACTTGTAGACCGAATTTTATATTTTTTGAAATTTTTTACTATTTTTTAAGATAGGTACAAAATCACTTGATCTGGAAATTCTGGACCATTCAAAAACAGTGATTTTCTACCTATATTAAAAATAGTAAAAAATTCTAAAAAATATAAAATTCGGTCTGTAAATACATATTCATACGGAAATCATGTTGAACGGTTCAGATCAACCATTAAGATTTTGAAAAAAAAATATTAAACCGTATTACGGACTAAATCATGATACGTATAGTACTATAGACTCACTCCTTTTCTTTTATGTTAATCTTATTTATTGAAAGATTTAAATAAAAAAAAAGTGGGTGTCCCTTTTCCTAAAAAAAAGGAGCATATAGTTGGACTCGCATCCTTTGCGGAGATTTTCTCTGATGCGCTGTGCGGTTCTTTTAATCTGGACCGTTCGTTTTGATCGGACGATCCAGATTTAATCTCCAGCCGGTGAGTGCGCGATTTGATGGAGGGGACAGTATTAATTTTGTTTTGAGATTCGTGCTATGATCTTATTTAATTTGTCCGATCAAAACGAACGGTCCAGATTAAAAGAACCGGACAGCTCCGCAGGTAAAAACTCCGCAGAGGATGCCATTTCGCATATAGTTCTGCATATTTAGATCCAGTTAGCATGGAGTCCTTCCGGATCAAACAAGAATCGGAACAATCAACCAGTGTGAAAACACATATAAAAAAATGCTTTCCGTTCTTTACTTTTACTTTCATTTTACAGTTTAAGATAGGTTCGTCGTTCGTTCACAAGTACTTTATTTTCTATTGAACTTGTGATTTATAATTTATTTAATTTAATTTCATTATTTTTTAACTAGGATTTTCACATCTTACATCTAAATTTAATAATATTTTCATCAAATTCATTCACTTCAGTTTAGATCTTTAGAAATAAATCTGCTGTTACTCCAAACTTCCAAAGGAATAGCATGAAACTGTTATTCCGATTCCAACTCATTGGTTTTCGTCTTCGTCGATTTGCGCATGGGAAAATATCTCCATTTGAGATTTATGCATAGAAAAGATTGAATGGTTGGAATCAGAATAACAAACACTATTTGAGCGTGTTCAATCTCGCCGAATCAAAGTAGGTCCAATGAGGTCAGAATAACAAACACTATTTGAGTGGATTCAATTCCGACTAATATGTTATATTTACAAAAAAAATCAAGGACTAAACTGATATAAAAAAGTTTAAGAACTTATTTGATTTTACTATAAAATTTCAAGGCCTAAATAATCCCTTTTCAATTAAAAAACGTTAAAGGCTATACAAGAAAAACAAACTAAAAGTGTACTAAACTAAGAGTATATAAAATGTTTCTAGTAAAAATTCGAGACTTAACTCTTTTAATTAAAGAGAATAAAGGTTTAACAAGAAAAACAAACTAAAGACTGTTCACATTTAACAATTTTCTAACAAATACCCAAGAAAAACAAACTAAAAGTGTACTAAACTAAGAGTATATAAAATGTTTCTAGTAAAAATTCGAGACTTAACTCTTTTAATTAAAGAGAATAAAGGTTTAACAAGAAAAACAAACTAAAGACTGTTCACATTTAACAATTTTCTAACAAATACCCAAACGAGATCCAAGCATACACTAAAATCACATTATTGCTGATACTCAAAATTATCATCACTAGAAAGAAACAGACAGATATAGCACAGATCTAGTAATAATAAGAGAAATTATTTGGATGGATCAGAAATCTGGCTTGGTCTCCTCCTCGAATCTAGGAGAGAGAGAGAGAGAGAGATCGCATATTAATATCATAGTCGATCATTTGGGGAAAGGATCATCACTTCCATCCAAATTTTAAACCCCCCTATCTTGCTAAATTAAACAATAGATGATAGTTATAATAATAACAATTTTATCCAGATCTGCAATTTGGCTTCAGATAATAGCAAAGACATTTAAAAAGACCAGATCATAGACAGTTGATTTAGCGTCGCTTCATACACGGCAGATACTGCGAACAATCCGACGGTAATCAGTATTTCGACGCAGTTCAAAGAAAAAAACAAGTACAAAGAACAAAAACGAAAGATGAAGGAAGAAACAAGAAATCACCGCCGAACTGGAACTGAAACTGAAAGAGAGGAGAGAGAGCGGTTTTGTATATATAGATAAGGGAAGTGAGAAAAATAAAGGTAACCCTAGAAAATTGGACGGCCGCGATGATGTGCTGCCGATGTGAGATCGGACCAGAATGAGCGAAATGTGGAGGGTTTTATCCAGTGATGTGATTGATTTATGCCTTGGGCTGGAGGGCCTGGAATGAAATTGGGTCTTGATTCCTTCCATTTTTTAATCAGAGGGGTCGATGATATTCTTTGATGTGTTTATTCAATCCGTATCCACCGTATCCAGAAATTAACAAGTGCCACTTGTTCCACAGTCCTAATCCACGAGTCCTGTGATATACATTAGAATCTCTTAACGGTTTTGAGATTGAACTCTTTGGTAATTTGGTTGTATTTAAAACTCTTTTGCAGACTTATATGTATAGTATATTTTTCATATAAATATGGGTAAGTATTTTTTTTGTTATCTTATTGAGTAACAGTTATCGTACCATTTATCCTCTAGATAATTAATAAATATATAATTATATATACTATTTTTTTATTTGTATATATAACTATATAATTTAATTATTATAATTAAGTTGATTTATTTTACATTTTATATAATTTTTATTTAATAGTTTGATAAATTTGATTTACATTACATTTTATACAATTTTATTTTATTGATTTTTTATATCTTTTGGTATAAAAGTTATATTTTTGTTTTTTTATACATGATGTATTTAATACATATTTATTTGTTGTATTTTTGGATTAAATTATACATAATATCAATTTATTCAATAATTATCACTAACACTAATTTTATATGGGTATGTAAATCTCCATCCGACCATTGAAATCCCCGCACATTTTAATTGCTCTTGTTGTTTTTGTTTTATTCTAAAATTCAGCACTGGAATGGACTGCTTAGATCTGGAGCCGATATATCTCAGCACCGGTAATACGACTGAATACCAAGTTATTGACATTCAACGCGATTCAACACATGAGGAAAAAAAAAACAGACAAGCTGAACCTTGCTAGTGAATATATTATAAACATCCTAACTGACAAGATATAGATAGAGGTGAGACTGGAAAACGATCATTATTATCAAAAGATTTTCACTCTCCAGCGGCACTACACATCATCTCTTATAAACACATCATACACAAAAAGAAAATAAACCTATTTCTACAATATTTTTACATATATGCTATATATTCCAAAGAATAGAATATTTGCAAAGATCTTGCCAGATCATCATATGGTTTACGGGAATATCTTGTCACAAACATCAAATTTTGCAAACACTTCAAATTGGAAGAATTCCAAAGCATATATCTATTTCAATCCACTCAACATGCTGTCAGAACTCATATTTCTCCTGCCAAGAGCAGATGAGCAGATGAGAAAAATCCACTCAGAAAGTTCAAGAATTTACAGACCGAGAGCTAGGTTTTGGCACCTCGATAACAACATCTCGTACAGCATTTTGAACATCACATATGCTGTCAAACTTGTGCTCCAGGAGGGGATCAACAACTCTCTCCTACATAAATTAATCAAATTCAAGGGTCATAAAGGTCTTCTTGCACCAATCATCCAAATTTATATTGGAGAGAGAGCAAAGGTCAGGTGTAGTGTTCAAAATGTTTTATGCACCATATATGCAGGGATCAAGCCGAGAGAAAAATACAATAAACTACTGAAACAAAATATACACGTCACATAACATACCTTAAATACTTCAAATGGACAGAAATCCGTGCCACAGGCCTTGCCAAATAATACAAAAATCCCAGCAGATATTAGACATGATAGAAAAATCATAATATCATATTATTAGAATCAACTGTAAACACATTTCCTCTCCACATTTTTGTTCCGACGAGCCTTTTTAGAAATTTAATTCTCTACTCAAAATTTGTTTTTCATATCTTCTTGTAAACAGTAAAAATTGTCATGGAAAATCGTATATCATACAACCAAATAACTATAATAAGGATGAAACTTTAAAAAACACATTTGGCAAACCAGATTGTTGATCTCACCGGTAATGAAACAGGCACTTCATTGTGAAGAACTTGAACATGGTATGAAATGTTTTGGTCTGTTTGCCTGCTACCACACTGGTACAAAACGAGCATGTTGTTCCCAGCAAAAGGTGAAATTAAACTGCCCCTCCAATTTCTCTTCTGAGGCGGCCTTGGAGGCAGGTCCAGAGGTTCTGCTCTTTGAATTTTCTCAAACCCTGAATTGAAATAAAGATAGTTAATAACTGCTCATTTGATATTAACTTATTCAGTAGTAAATCTCAATATGTCTTGTCCCTTCCTATCCTCAGCCGTAAATAAAGGTAAACCACATAAAAAGTTCAATCACATAAAATACCAGAAACCCATGAAGAAACCTGTTTTCCACTACCGAATCACATGTCAATACCAGAAAAATAACCCCACTTATACATGTGCCACTACCGTACAAATAGCATGTACCCAAAACTCTGGATGAACATTGATTCAGGTTTCTTTGTGACATTTGTTTTTTTTTTGCCTTAATTAGTTTCAGGCTGCCTAATTTCAAATGCTCAACAGATCAGATTGGTTTTAGGTTTCTCATGGGGTGGGTTGGACAACCCGAATATATTCAAGTCCAATAAAATGAGAATCTCACCATCTCTGTCAAGAAAGAGCCCAAGAAGGCAGCCAAAAGGAATGATTGTTCCTGCATGTGCAAACTGGAGATGTGCTCTCTCATACATCCCTCCTGGCTGTTTCTCTACATATGCATCAGTTCACAGAATTTGTTCAAATTCAACCATGAAACATATTAACCAAGTAAAGTAGTAGTGGACCTTCCACATTTGTACCAACTTTGTCATAAAGCCCTGAATAATATACAAGGAAACACTAGACATACAAAAAATAAACACCAAGTCATAAATAGGGAAAAATTAAATAAACAAGAGAGTAACGCCTCTAAAAGCCCAACCCCACTCCCCCTCCCCCGAGTTCAGATCTAATCAGGTACCTGACCTGGTAGAATGAGATCCGGACCATTTATTTTAATCTGGCACGAATCTCAAAGACCCGTGCATCTAAGGTACGTAGACCCAAATTAAAATCACTTGGCTGGGATTATCTCAGGTAGATGTGATACCTGAGGGGATCCACATTCGCCTCCCCCTATCACAAGTTAACACGGTCAATTATCACTTTTGGAAGGAAATGACTACAATATTTTGGGAGTTTATTAAGTTAAGTTTTTGTCAAGTTTATTATTCAAGGGTTTTCCTTAGGATGGCCTATAGGCTATAGCCATAGCAGTTTTAACTAGATTTATCTCTCCTTTTGCATATAAAGTGCAGATATCAGCCAAACCCTTTTTCATTGGTAAAATTATATTCTTTTTGTGAAAGAAAAAGATGTGAAATATATATATATATATATGAGTAGAACTAGGGTGCTCCTAGGAGTACCAAGCTCCTTTGTACTCTTAACTCTAAAACTTATCGGATTAACTTCGAACGACGAATCCAAACCGTTGAAATCCTTCTACCTTACGAGTGATGCGTCTACATGTGAAAATTTTAAAGTTTCGAATTAATTTAGTATAAAGTCAAGTGGTCAAAATTAGAAGGTTTCTAAATTAATTTTAATGCATTCATTTTTTGGAAGACTTTTGTCCACTTGACTTTATACTAAATTAATTCGAAACTTTAAAATTTTCACATGTAGACGCATCACTCTTAAAGTAGAAGGATTTCAACAGTTTGGATTTGTCGTTCGAAGTTCATCCGATAAGTTTTGGAGTTAAGAGTACAAAGGGGCTTGATACTCCTAAGAGCACCCTAGTTCTACTCTCTCTCTCTCTCTGTATATATATATATGAAAAAACAACAATCAATTGTCTACTGCTGCAATGTGATAGACCATTTTCTTAACTCTTTATCTATTTTGCCGCCAACTAAAAAGAAACTTTAAATATGGCAAAACATAATTTTAGGGACATTTTAGTCATTCTTTTTTTGAAAAAAAAATAGGCATTCTCATTGATATAAAAGTATGATTTAGTTTTGAGGACAGGTGGGGGAGCTGCTGATTAAAATTCCAACATAGAAGGTAGGATCTAACAATCAAAGAATAAAGGTACCTTTATTAGCTTGGATAGCCTCTTGCATTGTCTGAAAAATGTCTTGTAGCAGAGGCACTCCCATCCAGTAATTTATGGATTTACCATAGCCTTTTACTAGAAAAATCTCCAAGTCATCTGTCCACTCGAGCAAAAGAATCTTTCAAAGAAGAACAATTTGTGGGTCAAAATTGCAAACACTAAATATATTTGCTTAGTTGTGATATCTAAGCAGTAAAAAAGCTGCATTGTTGCATGGATCAGCTTTTGATATTGAAGTGTTGGTATGTCTCAATATAGTCAAGTCAACCAGAATTTGTAATTGAATTTTTTTTTTTCAATCAGTACTCGATACTTGATCAATTTAATTGGGAAAATTCAATGGGTCACCTGACAAGGCATTTTTTTTATCATTATCTTTATTGAAGTTATTAGAGATCAACTTATAAAGAACTCAATACTGATATGGACACATAGGAGCAGCATAGCTTGTTACCTCTTACTCAGAAGGAAATAATACTCAAATAAAAAAAATAAAATAAACGAAGATATTAATGTTAGGGCTTATGATGTACCTCTGTTTCATTGAAAAGGCCACAAGCTTGATCAGTGATGTTCAACAAAGATGCTTGCTGCAAATGTAAAAGTATTATTTGACAATCTGATAAGGAGAAATTTGAAAGAAGTCAAATCCAAATTGAAATACATAATACTAATGCAGCGCCAAATTGAAATATCAGTCACCTGCTTGCAGAGAAACCAAAGGGAGACGACATCCTGCCTTTTGA
Organism: Carex arenaria; assembly: GCA_964058825.1. Classification (NCBI taxonomy): domain Eukaryota; kingdom Viridiplantae; phylum Streptophyta; class Magnoliopsida; order Poales; family Cyperaceae; genus Carex; species Carex arenaria. The sequence continues at coordinate 26,227 of CAXKVW010000618.1, forward strand.
AATTAAGATGGTGCCTAGAGATAAGTGCAGATGTAATGTCTTCTATGATTGGTGCTTTCAACTCCTCAACTTCAGGCTTTTCACTCTCCTTATAATTCTAATTGTTGGATTGTGTCAAGGAGAAATTTGATTAAACAACTGGGAGGCTTTTTAAAGAAGACGATAATCCATAAAGTGACACAAAGAGGGGGGAAAAAAAGACACTCAGTGTCACTTAATAAATTTTATATTTAAAGGAAATATTCTATGAAATATACAAATTACTCCCTTTTAATGATCTAAATTGTTGAGAAATCCATCACAACAAACTATAGAGTGAACATGATACGGGTTGGGTTTGGATGGGTCAAACAGATGGAAAGGCATTGCAAATTCATCAAATTTGTTTCTTTTTCTTCTTCTTCGTACATGCACAATGGACCTAGTTCCTTACTTTACACGTTATCTAGTAAAAAATACTGGCATATTTCAAACTCAAATCATTTGTCCACAAAGCTAAAATCAATTGCTGAATGGCTTGGGCCAGACCTGATCACCTCCAGGGTTGAAAAATCCTGACACGAGCTCAAGAGCTTATCCGTTGGATCAATCTTAACTAGGCCAATTCAACAATTAATAGATCTAACCTAGATACATGACAAAAAAAGGGAAAAAAATACATACCTTGTAAGTTGCACAAATTTTATTAAATTGGAGCAAGAAGTCACTTGCAAGGCTCTCACTAACTACAGAAAAGGCACGATTCTGTCCCGCCCCAAGAGTGCCCTTTCCTGAAAATAGCCCTGTACCAAATGCCACCGCACTAGCTGCTGCCCTAGGAACCTTAATTACATCCAGGCACAAATTTACAATATTTTACAATTTGTTTCTTCATTTATAAATATTTTATTGTGCATCTCTGCATCCTAGCTTAGTTTTGTTTGGGGCTATATAGTTGCTTGTCTGGGGTATATTAAAAAAAATATGCTTACATATCATTGTAATCAGGTACATACTGGTGGGTCTCTGAGAACAACTGAAATTAATTTTGCAATTCTCTGAACAGGTATTTGGCTTGAGGAGTGCTCACCTGGGTAGCCTTTATGGGGTAAATATCGGGGTGATAGTCCCTGCTAAATATCTCTGGGAATCGGTCCTTAACTCTGAGAGCGAGTCTGTACAACTCCTGTTCTCCCATGTCGGTGAGTTCTCCTCCCTTCACCCAGCCTTTCCAGGGTGATTCCCATTTCTGAATCCAACCTGGGATTTTGGATGCTTCTGAGCTGCCTTCACGATTTGCCTCTTCAACAAGAGCTGCCAACCGGGTTGCCAGCCTGTCAAGTTCCTTGATTCGTCTTTTAGTTGGAGAGCGGGTCCCATGCCTTGCCTGCCAAAAATTCAAAAAAGGTAAAAGAAATAAATGGGTATGTCATTACCCACATGGAAAAATACAACTAAAGCCCTTTTGGACAGTAGTCTGGTATAACTTTCTGACCAAGCATTCTTTGAGTATTGCCTAAATGGCTAAAATGGCATCCAAGCACAATACAAATTCTAAAAGGAAAGGAGTAATTTAGCATTTAACAAATTGCCCTTGTGCCAACTTAAAAAAATATTAGCCAATTACCTAGCAAAAGCACACAAAAAAAATAGTGAAACAAGAACTTGACAGGTACATAGTTGTATCAGAAAGTACGTAGAAAGAATCAGGCTGCACAATCCTTGCTAGTATCATTACATACAAGTTGAAACCACCACACCATATGGTAAAACTTGGATTTGTTCAGATTACACAAAATTACAAAAGGGCCTAAAGCTGATTTTGTTACTGTCGAAAATAAATATAATATAGAAAAAAAGGTGAAGGATCAAGGAAGAGTCACCACAAGGTTCAAGTGGATTGCTTCACACTCGTCTGGTATAGCAGAAGAGATAGAAGCAACATTGCTAGTATCTCTCGACATATCATATCTACAATTAATGAAGAGATACGAGTTACATAACTGTTCCTTTCTATTGAAATTATGCACTATAATTTGAATCATCATGGTGCCAATAGAAATATTAACACCATACAACCCCAATTGAGAAATTACAATAAACGAGCCAGTAAGAGACAGTGTAGATAGAGAGAGAGAGAGACCTGGTAACGGTGCAGAGGTGTCGTCGGACATCGAAGGGCTTTACGGTTGCGTCAGCGGAGAAGAGACAGAGAAAATAGATACAAAGGACAGTAAGAGAGCGAACGGAGATCTCCATGTTCTCTCAACTCCTGCTCCAATCGGCGAGGGAGATAGAGAGGAGGGTGGGAAGAAAAAAATGGCGATATGAATGTGAATCAATACAATGGTGCTTGTGGTGTAAAGATGAAAAGGAAGGGATCGGTAGAGGTTGAATTAGCAGTAATAGCATGGAGGAAGCATGAAACGAGGAAGTGATTGATGATTTGGAAAGAGGAATTGAAAAAGCCATGAGTTCCGTTCTCCGCAAGTTGAGATCACTGTAGACAGAGATGAGTGTGACAGCGATCAGTCATGAAGACAGCGACGAATTTATATGACCTGATTTAACTAAAATATTAAGAGTTTTGATCCGGACCGTTCGATCTGCTTTAGCGCGAATATTGAAACAACTGGTGGATTTCACGTCGGACCGGATTGATCCGGATCTAAACTCAAATTTTGAATTATTTCAGAGGATCCGTACTCGACAGCGACCGGGAAAATGATATTTCGGGGGACGATGAGTCGAGCTCAACGAAAGAGGAACGCGTATCCTCGGCATTAACTAAAAAAAATCTTAATGAATCTCAACCGTTTGATTTTTAAACGGAATCAGATTGGCTCCGGCCTATGATATAAGAGGTTTTTTAATATTAATGCGGATCTAATTTGCACGAATTTTGAAATAAATCGGACAGTTGAGATTTATTAACTCAAAAGATTTCCTTTTGAGTTAATGCAGAGAATACGTGTTCACGAAAGGGGGTAAATATTGTAACAGAACAGTTTTGACTTCATTCAGCACACTAACATGTAGTGTTGTGCTTTATCCTAATGTTTGATTGTGGCCTAAAGATGAAATAAGGAGTGTCCTCATTATTCCACCAAACGAGCATTAATTGAACCGGACTAAAATGGAATAAGCCGATCTTTAGGCTGGCCTAAATTAAACCACCTCACATGGTAGTTTAATTTTATTATACATCGTGACCTAACTCTATTGATTATAATAATATATTATTAGTATATAATTGATAGGCATAAAATATATACACATTTACACATGTTCGATCTAGATTTTATCCTGAAAATACTCTAAATATCTTGTATTTTGATATATATAAATGTCATATATTACATCTAGAATCAAGTTACTACATTTGCTTGCTTTAAATTGCAGAAAATAGAGAAAAAAACTAAAATGCGGCCTTCCAGAGCCCAGTGGGAACGCACGGATTCCGATACGGCCAAAATAAGTACTTAGAATGGTTTCTGGACGCGCGCCAATTTTTAAAAGGTATAATAAGGTTTTTATCAAAATTTGTGCCAGTGTGGATGCACGGATCTCGATGCGGACCGCATTCTGGTCACACAAGAAAAGTCCGAGCGCAGTGCAGACGTACTGAGAGCCAGTGCGGACGCACTCAGTTCGGCCGAAATTTCAGCTACCGACACAGTTTCGTATTTTGGGCATAACTTTGTCATACGAACTTCGTTTTGAGCGTATGACCAATTTCTAGAAAGCTAACGAGAAGATCTACAACTTTATGAAGGAAAAAAAAATCTAAATCAGAATGTAGAATCCTGTACGGACGCACTTTTAGCCGCATTCACACTAAAAAGACAGTTTCGCTATTTTTGGAAAGCCAGATCATGCCCTGTTGGCCAAGTTTAGTGGTTATAATTATAGGAACATGTGGGACAAGTGTTTAACTACTCCCCATATTTTTAGGGGGTAAGATAGGCTATTTAAGGGAAAGAAATATGCTCATAATAGATGATATGATCCATCAATCAATCTCTCTCTCTCTATCCTTGGTGCATGTCAATTTCCCTAAGATTTGGCGATCAACCTGCAGAAATTCTTGGAGTTTCGGAAGCTTTTCAAGGAAGGAGAAGAAGATCCAAGAAAGATTTCGGCAAGTTCGAGGTTTTTAAAGGGTGTAATCACTTCTTTATTTCATTTCTTCTTATTTTGCCAAACTTTGTAATGGATGTCCCCAAAAGAGAGTGGATCTCTCTCTAGGGGTTTAGGTCGATGCATGAACTTGTTTAATTTTATCTTATTCGGTTATTTGTTTTTAATATGATTGTTTATTGGGTTTTGATCGTTAATTTCTGTGATTTATCATTTGTGTTAATTACATAATTAGTACTTGAATTGTAGTTATCCCGTTTTGGATTCGAAAGAATCAAAATTGACTAGGATCAATAGGATGGTACCAAATTATGAATGCAAATACCCTAGGTTTGGATTAAGATCTAACCAATTTGTAATCTAAGCCGAAACTACAGAAATTAAGATTAGAAGTTTGATGAAGGACTTAACGGTGAAGTCAAACACTACTTAAGACATCTCAAATCAAATTGAATATTGGTACGATGAACTTAATCACGAAGTACCAATATCTGAGGAGATGAGAGACTAACAAGAACTTCATAACCTAGATAGCTAGGGTGATGAACTTAATTGTGAAATTCGAATTATCTAGACACGTTATTAATTCATGAAAGTGACCATTAATGACATATTAGGTTAGAAACCTCGTCAAATCATACATGAATTTAAACAAATACCGATTAGATAGAATTATCAAGGGATTGTAGACCGAATCCCCTAGATCTCCTAAACTTGAAAGCAAACCAATTTCTCTTTCATTTATTTACTTTAATTGTTTAAAACTCTTTTCTTTCGGGTATTGAACCCAAAATTAGGAATTATTAGAACACCCCCCATTTACTTTATTGCACTTTACTTTATTTTCTTTTTCTAAAATTAATTGAAAAAGTTTGAACTAAGTCTTAAATGTATTCTCTGCGGTTCGACACCCCAAGTACTACTTTGATAGGATTGTGCACTTGCAATCAACCTTTTCATTTGATATTAAGTTTATAAATTTAAAAGATAAAAGAGTATAAACAAAGCACAATTTCATATATATACTTAAAATACTCAACAATAATCAGTTATATTATTAATTATTATTATTAGTATATAATTATTAATATCTTATACTGTTAATATATCAAATAATTATTATAATAGTATTATATAATTAGTATTTTTTTATTAATAATTATTATTCATTTATAATTATATAATTAATATATTTTATTGTTAATATATTAAATAATTATTATAATAATATTATAATATATGTAATTATGATTAATATATTAATGTTACATAATTAGTATCTTATTATCAATAACTATTATTAATATATCATTACATAATTAATATCTTATATTTTTAGTATATTAAATATTTTCTATAATATTATTATATAATTAATATATTTTTATTAATATATAATTATATATTAATATGTTACATTATTAATATATTAAATAATTATTATAATAATATTATAATATATTATAGTTATTATTAATATACATAATTAGTATCTTATTATTAATATATAATATATAATTAATATGTTATATGGTTAATATATTAAATAATTATTATAATAATATTATAATATAATATAGTTATTAATATAATTACATAAATAATATTTTATATTGTTAGTATATTAAATAATTATTATACTATTATTATCTATTTAGTATCTTACTATTAATAATTATTAAGAATATATAATTATATAATTAATATCTTATACTATGAATATATTAACTTATTATTATTATAATAATATAATAGATTATAGTTATTATTAATATATTAATATTATATAATGAGTATCTTATTATTAATATATAATTATATAATTAATGTCTTATATTGTTAACATATTAAATAATTATTATAATAAAATTAATATATTATAGTTATTAATAATATATTAATATTATATAATTAGTTTCTTATTATTAATAGATAATTATATAAATATCTTATATTTTTAATATATTAAATAATTATTATAATACTATTATAATATATTATAGTTATTATTAATACTTTAATATTATCTAATTATTAATAATTAACTAACTTAGGCTTTCAAAACTTTAGTCAACCAATTCTAACCAAATAAGGAATAACTTAAGCTATGATCTAACTTTAGACCTCAACTAAACATTAATAATTTAGACCGACCTAAATTGGAATAATCAATTTAGGCCTCTTTAGCTTTAGTCTACAACCAAACATGAGGTATAGTCCTGCATTAAGTCAAAACTACTATGTTAAAATGATTAAAGATGATATGCGGTCAGTCGTAAGGGTGCAGAACTTGTCCGAAGCTCTTTGGACCATCTTTGTCCAAAGGTTGATAAGCACCGTATGATGCTAATTAATCCACACCGCAAATTAATTGCTCTTTAATGAAGGAGTAAAACCTTTCTTTTCATTGTCATTTTTTCTCCATTACTTATAAATAGAAGCCTCCATTATCATCTTAAATGTTATATTTCATACTAGCAGAATGGAATTAATTGATTTTTTTAGAAATATAAAATTGAAAACAACATAGTTTAATATAAGTAAATAATAATTTTAGTTTCATGAATTAATGATTATTTATGCGATATTATAAACTTTTTCTATTATAAATAAATCAATCTCTGTAATTCATAATTATTAGTATTAATAATTAAATTCAAGGTTCTAAATAGCGATTATAGCGGCGTAGCAGAGAGACAAAAAAAAAGTCATAGCAGAAGTTTTCATACATAATGTTTTTTAATTTTCAAAATTTGCAGTCTATATTTCTACTAATTATTAACATGATCAATATTAGAGAATTAGAGTAACAACTAAATGATAACTGATCTAAGTCTATATTTTTTTTCAATCATGCAAATAAAAAGAAAAAAAAAATATACAAGGTAACATTATTTAATAGTTTATACTTCTAGTATTATATATTATAACATACGGAAAGCAATTAATTTTATAAGTAAAATAAAGTTAGTATACATATTTGAATATTTTATATATTAAAATAATCAAAATCAGCTTTCAATGAAACAAACGGCGATAATTTTACAGGTGAATACTAGACGAAGATAAAACAAAAGGAAAAATTAATATTTGAATATTTTCCGATATATAATGAGAGACTAAATCACAAATAGAAACAAAATCATATAATTCGTTTTAGCATACTTATTATAACAGACCATGTAGTATCAGAAATATGAACAGTAGTACAGAAACCCATGTAGCGTAGCGGTAGCAATAACGTGTAGCAGTCAGCTATTACAGTTATAGCAGCCGTAGCTGAAATAGCGCACTTTTATCTCATAGCGTAGCTTTTATGGTCTAAAAAATTAGAACACTGATTAAATTTATCTATAATAGAAGTAATCTTTATTATCATACAACAAATTTATTGTTAACGAAATTAAATTGTTATATGCTGCCTATCAAAGAAAGAACAATGAATGCCTCCATTTGTAGAAAAATTAGAGATTTCAAATAACATGTTGTATATGCTGGACTTAGATTTCAGAAAAAACGATTGAATTCCTTATTTGTGTACGATATTCTATAAAAGTGGAAAGACTTGTTACTATATCAACTTCTTTGGACGAAGATGGTCCAAAGGGATTTGGATAAATACCGCACCCCAGTCGTAAACGAGTTTGACATCGGCCGTTTATCTGTATCTTCTTATCTCTTCTCATATACTAGAAGCTCGCCGACCCAGAACTTAAAGGGCCGGTTCGGCCATTTATATTAATTAAGAAATTTGGTAATTTTTTCTATTCAAGCTTTCGTTTGATATATTTTTTTTTCATGTGAGTTGAGAATCAATTTCCTTCCAAATTCCAACTCTCTTAAAAAGAGAGAGATTTTATATATAGATATGGGAAGAGATAAAGAAGGTATAGATCAGAGGGGATTGGTTGTCAATTCTCAATTTTGACAATTTTAACAATTTTAACAATTTTAAAAATACAATTTAAATATAAAATTGAACATTGTAAACATGATTTATATTATTCATGAATCATATCGATAAAATTTGATGAAATTCAATATATATTTCACTGTACATGAAATAATTTAAAATTTTAACGGTGATACTTAATTAAATTGCATGAAGCTTATTTATCAAACTATTTATGCATCTAATTCTAATAACATATCTATAAATTTTTTTTTTTGTCAAATTAAATTGTCAAAATAACCATTATCAAGTGATTCCTCTCACTCTCTCTTGCGAAGCGCTTCATCGCACCCTCTTGCAGCTCCTCCGAAGCAAGTTCAGTTTTCAGTTTGTTTAATTTGATTTACAAATGGGGTATTTGCATTCATGTCTTTTCTGTTTTACGAAGGTTCTGGATTTACAGTGGTTAGAATTGCAACATTCATTGATCGTGTAGACTAACAGATTATGTTTCAAAGTATGGTTTTCTTAGATAAAGCTGGCACAACAAGAAGTATACTGTCACAGATACGAAGTATTAATGGAACTGTTTGATATCATGATTTCATTTTTTTACCTTGTGTTTGGTTGTGGCTTAAAGGGTAGAATAAATGGTTTAGTTCTTGTTATTTCATCAAACAAACATTAAGTGAACCGGATTAAGATGGAATAAGCTGATTTTTAGACTGGCCTAAATTCAATCAAACATGAATAATTTAAATCAGCCTAAGTTGGAATAATCAATTTAGGTCTTCTTAACTTTAGTCCACAACTAAACATAGGATAAGTATGTAATTGAGAGATATTGAATAAGTAACGGGACTGGGTCGGAAATACGAAAGAGAAAAAGGAATAGATAGATAGGAGCTTCTAAACATCATTTGAATGGATGCTGATGTAAACGAGTCCGTATACTATGAGATATCTCAAAAAAATTAGTTTATTTAAAGTTAGGCTAAATTTTGTTCGATGTCTATTTGAAATGCAGAAATCAACAATACTGTGCTTTCAAATTGACACAGAAAGAATATGAACGGATCTGGTTTTTCCAGTGTTCTAAGAGCTAGCTATAGTTCCGCTATAGTTTTTTCAAACCATAAAAGCTATACTATGATATGAGATAAAAGTGGCGTTATTTCAACTACGACTGCTATAGCTGTAATAGCTGACCGCTTTTACCGCTACGCGCTATTGCTACCGCTATGCTACATGGACTTTTTTGCAATTTACATGGACTTCTGTACTTCTGTTCATATTTCTGATACTACATGATCTGCTACAATAAGTATACTAAACCGAACTATATATTTTTTGTTCCTATTTGTGATTTAGTCTCTCATTCTATATCAGAAAATATTCAAATATTAATTTTTCATTTTGTTTTTTTTCGTCTATAATTCAATTGTAAAATTATCGCCGTTTGTTTCATTGAAAGCTGATTTTGATTATTATAATATATAAAATATTCAAATAGGTACACTAACTTTATTTCACATATATTGCTCTTCATTTATTATAATCTGTAATATTATGAAGTATGAACTATTAAATAATATTACCTTGTATATCCTTTTTTTCCTTCTTATTTGCATGATTGAAAAAAATATAGACTTAGATCAGTTATCATTTAGTTATTGTCCCAATTTTTCAATATTGATCATGTTGATAATTAGTAGAAATATCGACTATAAATTTCGAAAATTAAAAAAACGTTATATATGAAAGCTTCCGCCATAGCTGCACTATTCGCTATAGCTTTTTTTTTTTTGTCTCCCCGCTACGCCGCTATAATCGCTATTTAGAACCTTGAGTTTTTCACATATCAACTCCAAATTTTGAACGAAATACGTGATACGCCGTGATGTGACATGACAAACACGTCGTGATTTGGTCACGTGATGTGACGTGATCAACCTTTTTTTTCACGTGACGTGACGTAAATTAGTCACATAATTTTTTTTATATTTTAATTTAAATTGTTAAAAAATTAGAAAAAAATATGAATTTGTTTAAAATAAGTAAATAATGTTGTAAATATTTTTTTTGAGGAAAAACTTGTTGGATATCTAACATTACTTTAAAAATTCAAATTACAAACCTTCATTAGTTTAAACTAGAAAAAATAAATCAGTATTACATGAGTACCAGTATCATTGATCCTGCACTAAAAGAAAACTCTGAATACTCTATACATAACCAAAAAGTTGGATACTCTATGTTTTATACCGTGACGTGATGTGACGTGTAATTTTCGCTTGAATGCGATCACGTCACGCGAATGATCACTTCACGCATCACGCAAATCACGTCACGTAATCGACATACGTTCTGTGACGTGACTAGTCACGCCGTGATAAATTTCCTTCTCTAATACTCAGAGAACGTGAATTCAATGTAAACATGTTATTTACTTAGTGAATTATAAGTTTTTTTTTACAACTCACGCCACACTTCTCGTTCTCTCTAAACTTCACTTTCAGCATAGAGTCGAGAGTGCGGTATCGTCAGAGCGCGGTATCGTCAGAACTCGGAGCCTAGAGTCTATCCCATCTCAATCGAAACGTGGCAGTGAGTAGATCCAGTTGTCAGAGTGCGACGACGGTTGAAAGAGCAGATCTGATTGTGGAGAAATATCACAATTAAAGTAATAGCGTTATTAAGAGTGTTTACAAGTAAGATAGAAAATTAGCTTAGTTCAGAGAATATTCTTATGAAAATAAGAGTTTAAATTTAGAATTTGGAGTTATTATAAATATGTTTTTATCAATAGAATTGTTTGTAGACAAAACCACTAACTTTTGAAAAACAAATTATAAGCTCATAACCAAAACGAGATAAAGAAAGAATATCCAAGATATTATCTGTAAAAATTTCCAACGTTTTAAAAGAAAAGAAAAGATTAATTATTCTTTTTTGTCTCTAAAACAAAAATCTTCTAACATTTATATTTTTGTAAAAATGTAATAAACAAGTATGATCCAGTTTTAATTTTATATAATTTAGTTTTCAAATTTTTTTTATGATATCCATTTATAGTTTGTCTTTAATCAAATATATAATATTTTGTCGTTTGCTTTTTACGATGCGTAAGAATACCTAACCGAATTGGGGGTGCGTATCCTCTGAAATATCTCAATTTTTGCGTGACCGACGTGTCCTGTGCCTATTCGGGGGAATGTAGGGGGCCAGTATTATTTGAGCTTTGAGATTCGCGTAGAACTTATTCGAACGATTGAGATATTCCCAAAAGTCACGCAAATTTTGAGATATCTCAGAGGATGCGAATTCACCGAATTGGTCCATATTCTCTCTGTTATCTATTTTAAGTGCGTTCCAGCTCTTTCACCACTCTTACCCTTTTCTACTTTAGCTAGTATGACTGATTCTTTGCTGAGACACGTCGAATCATGATATAATTTTTTCTTTACATATTTTGACACAGTGTGGTATGACATTGACATGTGTTAAAAAATTGAAAACAAAAATTAAGAAAAGGTCCGAAATAAAACGTAGGGCTTTACGGTAATATTTGATATATATTTGCAATTTTCTAATTTTTCAATATTTCTTGGTGATTTACGTTTACCTCAAACAAAGAAATATATAACACAAAATATGGCATGACTTGTGGTGGTATATCAACAATGTTGGAATAAGATTTTCAAGAATAGAACACTAATTTAGTTCAAAGCTATTAACTAATTGAGTACTAAACAAAAAAATAAAAAATAATTTAACTCGAAATTTTTCACACTTTCAATTTCAATCCATGATTCATGTATTATTAATAGCAATTCACGGATAAAAAAATAGGATTAGTTCTTACCACTAGTGGTCTCGAGCCCACAAATACGGAGGAGAGGAGAGCTGAGTGAAGAGCGCATCTGAGCAGAGAAGAGGAGAGCCCGCTGCCGCCCTCATCGATATCTAAGCGACAAACCAATTATTTTCAAAATTAATTTGTATTAGTCCAGAAATTAATCCAATTTCAAGAGAACTCTTCGATGAAATTATTTTCATTTAGTGGAGTGACTCCAATTTAAAGGAATCAAGCCTTCTAATATATATTATCTTTAAGGTACAGCTGTGTGAAGTGTTTGGATCCGCATTGCTCACTGGATTCGAAGTCCGAATTGCTCGCTGGTATCTGCCGCAGATGCAACAATGCTAATTTGGTTTCTCTCTTTTCTGCGTATGAGAGAGAGTAAATTTTTTTTTTTTCTGAATGAGTGTCTCCTGAATCAACGCTCAAACCTCAAGCACTGTTTTTTTCTTTTCTTATGCTGGGTCGTAATTTTTCTTCTTTTGCTAAACTATGAAAATTCAGAGATAAATCCGATTGTAATTTAAAAGTAGACACAGTTAAATATTACTATTGAACAAAAGACTTGTCCACCACTAATTTTTTTAGATCCGCCCTGTCAACAAGGCACATGCCATGTCCTTAGACTTGTCGTGCTCACAGAGCACGTATCATCAATATGTATATATTTTGACATCTCTTAGAGATGTGCTGAATTTGCACTGTGTAAGCACAGGCACCTCAAAAACAGACATAATTTGACGCCGAATGAGAGGTGCCGAATTTGTACTATGCAGGCACAAACACAGCACCATATGACACGTTTTTCAAACTCTAATTGCAGCATCATATAACATGGCAATAATTAAGCTGAAAACAAGTTTTGTTTTTGTTTTCCATTTTGACGGTAATAAATTAAGGTCGTCGGACACTCGGACTTAATCAGGCTTTCTATTTCAAATTTTTCACTAAAACCTTTTGGCCATTTTTTGTTCATTAATTTATTGTAATAATTAAATATATATGATGACGAAGCAAAAAAAAAAAAAAAAAATTAGGGTCGTGTTATTCGTTTTGACCTTTTTTTTCCAAACATAAATTGGAAATCTATATTTGTACCTCCGAACGGTATTGCATGGTAAAACGCTTTTTCTTATTTCTTTTTTGTTTTAGTTTTATGGTGCTACATATATGCAACGGTATGGATGCCCAGGTAAATTAAGAACCAAATGTCAATTGAGCTTGAAACTTAATTTTTCTTTTATGCTTCTCAACAGACATTTCTTTTGCAGCCAACGCAAATAGTTTTGGGAAATTGGGTGCTGTAGATCATTGTATCAATGGAAACATTATTTCTTCTTAAGTAAAATATTATTCAGAATTAACATTTTAAAATCATAATTTATAAAATTTGAAAACAAGAAAAGTCTGATTTTGAAAATCTAGTTTTTTTTTATTTCTAATTTGGTGATGCCTTTTGTTTAAGTCCTGTACATAATTGAAACCACTTTCTCTTGGGTTTATAATGGGCCTTGGGCTTTTCCCTATCCACTATCCTCTCAAACAAAAGAAGTGATTGATGATTTGGAAGGAGGGATTGAAAAGGCCATGAGTTCCGTGCTCGTATGGGTTTGTAATGGGCCTTGGGCTTTGCCCTATCCACTATCCACTCTTAAGTCTAATTCAAAGTCCATGTCCATTTTGCATCCTTACTGCGTACTTCCATCCCCCGCTGCCTGCGAATTCAGATCCAGCATGAAGTTTCAATTCAGATCACCACACACAAACTAAAATATAATTTATATACAAAAATAATTAATTACCAAAACAAAATCTAATATCTTTTAAAGCGTGGAGTTTAAATTTTATAATTACACAAACTAAGTTGAAAAATAAAATAAAGTTAGCATGAAAATTGGTCCGAAGAAGTATATTTTCTTAAAACCACAGCTCATGTTTTAATTTGACAACTTAAAACTCGTCAAGAATATAACTTATCTTATTCTTTTAATAAATTAATATATATTAAGAGGAAGGATCAAGTTACACTTTTTTTTTTTACACATTTTGACACCTATCATTTTCAAAGTTCAAATAGTTGATCCAAACCATTCAACATGATTAATATACTAAAATGTGCTTGGAGATCAAATTTTACATTTTTTTTAATTTTTTTACTATTTATTAAGATGGTTACAAAATCGTTGTTTTTGGACTATTGAAAAACAACGATTTTGTAACCATCTTAATAAATAGTAAAAAAATTCAAAAAAAATATAAAATTTGATCTCCAAGCACATTTTAGTATATCAATCATGTTGAACAGTTTGGATCGACTATTTAAATTTTGAAATTGCAAAATTAACTTATAAAAAAAACAATATCATGATGTGATGTGTAAAAAAAAAAAAAAAAAAAAAGGTTATAATTGGATCCCTGAGAGAGTTGACGTGTTGACGGAACCCAAATTCTAGAGAATTCACATTCTCTCTATTACGGCACAAGGGAATCTTTTACAATTAGTGACCGGACCATTCTTTTTTACTTGGCACGAATCTCAAAGCCCAATAATACTGCCACCTGTCCTTCAAATTTCAAACCGGCTGAGATTTAATCTCAAACCGTAAAGTGAGGCCCATGTAAAGTAATAGAGAGGATACGGATCCGATTCTAGAGGGGTTGCGTAGATATTTGCCGACGTTGGATTCTCAATTCGTCGTTTTAAAACTTTGAATTAAATAATTAGTTTGTATCTCCATGGCTCCGTGTTATTGCTGCTAATTGCATTGGGAACCTTTACTAATCCTTTCCTTCTCATGTTTACAGTACAAGCACCAACTTGAACGCCGTTGATTGATTCACATCGCCATTTTTTTCTTCCCACTCTCCTCCTCTCTCTCGCTGATCGGAGCAACCGCTGAGAGAGCATGAAGACCGCCGTCTGCTCTCTTACTCTCCTTTGCATCTCTCTTCTCTGTCTCTTCTCCGCTGACGCAACCATAAAGCCCTTCGACGTCCGGCGACACCTCTCCACCGTTACCAGGTTTGTCTCTCATCTGTGTGCGTGTGTGTCTGTGTTAGCATAAAATCGCGATTGCATCACTACAATATCAGAGGGAGAAAGAGAGAGAATGCTGACAAATGTTACTATTCTCCACCCCTTTTGGTCTTGTAAGGTCTTGTGATTGAACTAGATCGATTTTCCCATATGCCACTAGCATGTTGTCTGCCAAAGGATTTCATTCTTCTATTCCTATCTGTTGGTATGTGCTGATACCATTGAACTTCACATTTTTTTGTGCTTGTTTGTAAATTCTCAATTGGGGTTAAACGGTGTTAACATTTATACTAGCCCCACAATGATTCAATTTCTAGCGCTTAATCGCAATAAGAATGGTTATCCTTTCTCTTTGTTGCCATGGACCGAGAAGTTCATGATTCAAAATTTAGATTACTCTTAATTGAAAGGAATTAACACTAAATTCAAAGTAATTGAAAAAAAGTAAAGATAAATCAGTAAAACGATAAAAGAAGAGAAAAAGGAAATATTTCATTCATTATTTTTCTGCATCCATATGCCTTTACAAAAGATAATTAATACATATATCGATTTACTTGGAGAAGAAGCTATATGTACTCTTCTTCTCAAGTTCAAACATACTTGACCTCTCCATTACTTGTTTTATTTGCTCAAAACCAAAACAGACTCAGCCCACAACTAAATAAAAAATATCAAAATAGAAAGACAGCCCAATTAATTCTAAATTTTAACACAGCCTTGTTCAGCTTCTATATTAGTACAAGGCATTGGTATTGAGATTGTGACATTTGTGTAATCAACAATGCTCCATGCTACAGTTTTTTCATTCATTACCATTGGGCTTTTAGCTGTATTGGAAATAAGTTACTCATATCTCTTCATTGTAGGTATGATGTGTCGAGAGATACTGGCAATGTTGCTTCTTTCTCTTCTGCTATACCAGATGGGTGTGAAGCAATCCACTTGAACCTTGTGGTGAGTCTTCCTTGATCCTTAACCTTTTTTTTTACAATCTCAAAATCAGCTTTAGACTCATTCTAAAATTTTGTGTAATTTGAATCAATCCAAGGTTTACCATAGGTTGTTGTGGTTGCAACTTGTCTGTAATGAAACTAGCAACGATTGTGCAACCTTACTCTTTTTACTTACTTTCAGATAGAATGATGTATTGGTCAAGTTCTCGTTTTATTAATTCTTTTCTTTTTATTTTTTGTGCTTTTGCTAGCTAATCAGCTAATTTTTTTCTTTTTTCTTTTTTAATTTGGCACAAGGACTTAATCTGTGAAACGCTAAAATTAATCCTGGGTTTTTCCTTTTAAAATTTATACAGTACTTGGATGCCAGTTTAGCCATTTAGGCAATACTCAAAGCATGCTCTGTCAAGAAGTTATAACAGTATTTTTGGATAAAAAAAGGGTTATAGTGGTACTTTTTCCATGTGGGTAATGACATGCCCATTAACTTCTTTTTCCATTTTTGAATTTCTGGCAGGCAAGGCATGGGACCCGTTCTCCAACCAAAAAGCGGATCAAGGAACTTGACAGGCTGGCAATCCGGTTGGCAGCTCTTGTAGAAGAGGCTAACCATGAAGGCAGCTCTGAAGCACCCAAAATCCCGGGTTGGATTCGGGGATGGGAATCACCCTGGAAAGGCCGGGTGAAGGGAGGAGAGCTTATAGACTTGGGAGAACAAGAGTTATACAGACTCTCGCTCAGAGTTAGGGACCGGTTCCCGGAGATATTTAGCAGGGACTACCACCCTGATCTTTACCCAATAAAGGCTACACAGGTGAGCACCTCCTCAAGCCAAATACTTGTTCAGAGAATTTCAAAATTAATTTCAGCTGTTTTCACAGATTCACCAGTATGTACCTGATTACAATGGTAAGTAAGCATATGCATATATATATATATATATATATATATATATATATGAGGAGGGTTCCAATGCCTCATCTTCTCATACCTCATTCATACCTCATGTTATATATCTCTATTTTCAAAGTCCAAACTATCGATCCGGATCGTTCAAGATGATATTCATGCTAAAATATGCTTAGGAATGAAATTTTATAATTTTTGCAATTTTTTTACTATTTTTTAAGATAGGTACAAAATTACTGTTTTTCGAACGGTCCAGATACAGTGAGATTGTACCTGTCTTAAAAAATAGTAAAAAAATTGCAAAAATTATAAAATTTCATCCCTAAGCATATTTTAGCATGAATATCATCTTGATAGGTTCGGATCGATAGTTTGGACTTTGAAAATAGAGATATATACATGAGGTATGAATGAGATATGAGAAAATGAGGTATTGGAACCCTCCTCTATATATATATATAGAGTAATGCTATTATGCATTGCGAATTAAAGCGGGTGCTTTAATTTGCGCTCATATCGCGATTTCCAAAGTTCAAATAGCCGATCCAAACCGTTAGATGTGTTCTCCATGTTGAAATGTGCTTGGAGACCACATTTTACATTTTTTGGAATTTTTTTACTATTTATTAAGCCACTTTGAAAATCGCTGATCCAACGGTTTCACTGTTCAATATGAGCCACCGTTGGATCAGCGATTTTCAAAGTGGCTTAATAAATAGTAAAAAAATTCAAAAAAAATGTAAAATTTGGTCTCCAGGCATATTTCAATATGGAGAACACATCTAATGGTTCGGATCGGCTATTTGAACTTTGGAAATCGCGATATGAGCGCGAATTAAAGCACCCGCTTTAATTCTTAATGCATAATAGCATTACTCTCTCTCTCTCTCTCTCTCTATACATATATATTTGAATAATACTCCACACAAGCAACTATATAGCCCCAAACAAGCACATGTTAGCCATGAAGAGATGCGCAATAAAATATTTATACAAAAAAGAAAAACAAATTGTAAAATATTGTAACTTTGTGCTGGATATAATGAAGGTTCCTAGGGCAGCAGCTAGTGCAGTGGCATTTGGTACAGGGTTATTTTTAGGAAAGGGCACTCTTGGGCCGGGAAAGCATCGTGCCTTTTCTGTGGTTAGTGAGAGTCGTGCAAGTGACATTAAACTCCGATTTCATGACAATTGCGCAACTTACAAGGTAAGTATTTATGTTTTTGTTATGTAGTTAGGTTAGGTCTATTAATTGTTGAACGGGCCTCGTTAAGATTGATCGAATGTATTAAGCTCTTGAGTTCGTGTCAGGATTTCTCAACCTAGAGGTGGTAGGGTCTGGCCCAACCCATTCAGCAATTGACTTCAGTTTTGTGGACAAATGGTTTGAATTTGACATCCCGGTATTTTTCATTAGAAAACATGTAAAATAAGGAACTAGGTCCAGTGTGGATGTATGAAGAAGAAGAACCAAATTTGATGAATTTGCAATGCCTTTCCATCTGGTTGACCCAACCCTGTATTGTCAAAAAGGTGTTTTTTTTGTCATGCTGGATTTCTCAACAGTCTATAGTTTGTTGTGCTGGATTTCTCAACAGTCTATAGTTTGTTGTGCTGGATTTCTCAACAGTGTTAGATGAATTTGATGGATCACGTGCGCTCTTTAGTTTATTGTGCTGGATTTCTCAACAGTGTAGATCATTAAAAAGGAGTTTTTTTTGTATATTTCATAGAATATTTGCTAACTATATAAATTCATTCAGTGACACTGAGTGTGTTTGTTTCTCTTCGTTCCACTTTATATGGATTATCTGTCTTCTTTAAAAAGCCTCAAGTTGTTTAATCAAATTTCTCATTGACACAAGATAGATTCTTATAGCACAATCCAACATTTCAGAGTTACAGGGAGAGTCAAGAGCCTGAAGTTGAGAAGTTGAAAGAACCAATCATAGAGGAGATTACATCTGCACTTATCTCTAGGCACCATCTTAATTTCAAAAGGCAGGATGTTGCCTCCCTTTGGTTTCTCTGCAAGCAGGTGAATGATATTTCATTTTGGCGTTGCATTAGTATTATGTATTTCAATTTGAATTTGACTTTTTTCAAATTTAACCTTATCAGATTGTCAAATCATACCTTTCTAACATTTGCAGCAAGCATCTTTGTTGGACATCACTGATCAAGCCTGTGGCCTTTTCAGCGAAACAGAAGTACATCATAAGCCCTATCATTGATATCGTCATTTAGTTTGTTTTTGTTATTTAAGTACTATTTCCTTCTGAGAAAAAGGTAACAGGGTTTGGTGCATGCGAATGTTGCTCCTATGTGTTCATACCAATATTGAGTTTTTATAAGTTGATTTCTAAGCATTTATATTAAGATTATGACAATAAATGCCTTGTCCGGTGGCCCATTGAATCTACCCAATTAAATTGATTAAGTATCTTGGAGACTTGCTATTGACCTCACTATCAAAAGCTGATCCACGCAACAATGCTGACATTTTTCAGACTTTTTAGTGTTTGCAATTTTGACATGCAAATTGTTTTTCTTTGTTAGATTCTTCTGCTTGAGTGGACAGATGACTTGGAGTTTTTTCTACTAAAAGGCTATGGTAAATCCATTAATTACTGGATGGGAGTGCCTCTGCTACGAGACATTTTTACGACAATGCAAGAGGCCATCCAAGCTAATGAAGGTACTATTTATTCTTTGATTTTTAGGTCTTACCTTCTATGTTAGAAGTGATACCAGCAGCTCCACCACCTGTCCTCAAACTCAATCATACATTTATATCAATGACACTGCCTATTTTTTTTTAAAAATGACTAAAATGTTCCTAAACTTTCTGTTTTGTCATATTTAAAGTTTTATTTTTAGTTTGCTGCAAAATAGATAAATAGTTAAGAAATTGTTCTATCATATTGCGGCAGTAGACAATTGACTGTTGCTTTTTTCGAATACTTATTTCATGTCGCATCATTTTCTTTCACAAAAAGAACATAATTTGACCAATGAAAAAGGATTTGGCTGATATTTGCACTTTATATACAAAAGAGAGATCAATCTAGTTTAAACTACTCTGGCTTTAGGTCATTCAAAGGAAACCCCTTGAATAATATACTTGACAAAAGAATTAACTTAAAACAAAAATACCTTAGTCATTTCCTTCAAAAAGTGATTATTGACTGTATTAACTGATGACAATAAAAATTTGAGTGGGGATATAGGTTGGGGGAGGGGGGTTGGGCTTTTAGAAGCGTTACTCCCTTATCTATATATTTTTTTTCCTCGTTTAATTATTTTCTTATTTCTAGTGTTTCGTTGTATATTATTCAGGGCTTTATGACAATGTGGGTACAAATGCGAAAGGTTCAGTGGTATTTTGCTCAGTACATATCAGGCCTGTAATTTGTGACTTGGTTAATATGTTTCCTTGTTGAATTTTAATAATTTCTGAACTGTTGCATATGTAGAGAACCTGCCAGGAGGGATGTATGAGAGAGCACAGCTCCGGTTTGCACATGCAGAAACAATTGTTCCTTTCAGCTGCCTTCTTGGTCTCTTTCTTGAAGGAGATGGTGTGCTTCTCATTTTATTGGTTTTGAATAAATTATTGTACAACCCACCCACCCCATCAGGGACCTAAAACCAACCTGACCTGTTGTGCATTTGAAATTAAGCAGCCTGGATCTACTTGAGGCAAAACAAATCTAAATTGTAAGAAAGAAACCTGAATCAACCTTCGTCCAGGTTTTAGGTACATGCTATTGGCACGGTAGTGACACATTTATAAGTAGGGTCAGTTTTGGTATTGACATGGGATCTGGTAGTGGAAAACAGGTTTCTTTCACTGTTTTCTGGTATTTTATGTGATTTACATTTATTTATGGCTGAAGATAGGGAAAGAAAAGAAATTGAGATTTACTGCAGAATAAGTTAATATCAAATGAGCAGTTATTCTCTATCTTTATTTCAATTGAAGAGTACGAGAAAATTCAAAGATCAGAATCTCTGGACCTGCCTCCAAAGCCACCTCAGAAGAGAAATTGGAGGGGCAATTCAATTGCACCTTTTGCTGGGAACAATATGCTCGTTTTGTACCAGTGTCATAGCAAGCAAACAGACCAGAACATCTCATACCATGTTCAAGTTCTTCACAATGAAGTGCCTGTTTCATTACCGGTGAGATTAACAATCTAGTCAGCCATAAGTGTTCTCTAAAGTGTCTCCCTTATTATAGTTATTTGGTTGTATGATCTCAGATTTTCCAACACAACTTTTATTGTTTACAGGAAGATAAGAACTATAAATTTTGATGAGAGAATTAAATATGTCAAAGGCTCATCAGGACAGAAGTGTGGAGAGGAATTGTGTTTACAGTTGATTCTTATTTTTCTATAATATTTTTTTTATTTTTTTATCATATCTAATATCTCCTGGTTTGTTTTTATTTGGTCAGGCCTGCGACACAGATTTCTGTCCTTTCGAAATCTTTAAGGTATGCGACTTATTTTCTTCATTTTTATAGTTCATTTCAAACCCACTCATTCTGACCTTTGCTCTCTCTCCAATAGAAATTTTGATGATTGGTGTGAAAAATACCAAGTTATAATGATTGGTGCAAAAATATCTTTATGACCCTTTCAATTTTTAATTTATGTAGGAGAGAGTTGTTGATCCTCTCCTGAAGCACGAGTTTGACAACATATGTAGTGTTAAAAATGCGGTAGGAGATGTTGTGGAGGTGCCAAAACCTTGCTCTTGGTCATGTAAATTATTGAACTTTTTGAGTGGATTTTTCTCGTCTTCTCAACCTCAGCAAGAGAAATCTGAGCTCTGACAGCATGTTGATTAAATTGGAATAGATATATCATATATACATCGGAATTCTTCTAATTTAAAGTTTACGCAAATTTTGATTTTCCATGTTTTTCGCAAATTTAGGTACCGTTCAAGATTTTTTATATTTTATTTTACTAGGAAGGTTGAATAGTGCTGATTGTGGTGAAAAACTTTGTATTTTCCATGAAACCTTCTCATGTTCACCAGGCACCATATTTATTTTCCTCTTTTCCTACTATATGTCCTTGTTTTTTAGTCATATTGCTCTGTACTGAAATATAATCGGTTACCTATATATGTCTAACCAATCCATGCCAGCTCATTATATCTACTGGGTTTTGCAACTTACAAGGCTGAAATAAAACAAAAATAACAAGAGCAATTAAAAAGGAAATGAATCAAAGCCCAATATCATATCTCTCACTCTGCTCCGCTCGACTTAAATCGATAGCGTCGCATCGGCCGTCCATTTTTCTCTAGAGATACCTTGTTTTTTCTCTTCCCATATCTATATATAAAGTTCCTCTTTCTTCTTTTCCAAGTTCCGGATCGACGGCGAGCTGCCAATGTTTATTTTTTTCCCGATTTTTTTCATTTGTAACATTTTATAAAATAAATATTAATTTATGTCATCAAATCAGTAAAATTTCGAAATAAAGATAATTAAAAATGCCACTTTTTTTCATTTGTACTCACACATCTTGCCATGTGGCTACTATGCAAGTCGATCCGCGATCCCCTCAAAGCTCAAACCCGGTAACCCTTTTTACACCTTGTTTGGATGGAGAGTAGAAGAAGGGAGGGGAGGTGAATAATAGAAGGGAATGGAATGGAATAGAAAGGAAGATTAACATATTTAACTTTTTCATGTTTAGATGATTAATGAGAATAACTAAATTTAACTTTCCTTTCCATCTTGTTTCTTGTTTGGTTAATTAAAATTATAGAAGGTTAATAAAATATTTTTAGTATATTTGACTATTAATAAAATGTTTTTAATAAAATGTCATATTTGCTCTAGGAAAATAAATTATGTATAATATAGTGGGAGCGATTCTTTTAACTGCCATCAAATGAAAACGCCTTATTGGTGGAGATGCACCGGTAATTTCACACTTTCACACACTTTCACATGCATATCGCCGGAATCACAATATATTATAATGAAAGTCGTCAATTTTAGGCACTGATAGTGATAGACTGACAGGCATTTCCTTTTTTTTTTTTTTTCAAAGCTTCACAAAAATTGCAAATTCGTGAGATAAATTCAAATTTTCGATCTTTGAGCAATTGCAGTCTGACAATATTTTTCTTTTTGTCAATTGTGCTACTGTTTTCATTCTCTAAAGGCATGCATTTTGGCATGCTTAATTGAAACAGTTATCTAATTAATTAAATAGTTAGTACTTCTTGATGTCGGAGTGCAAGCTATGTGAGTACAACAAGGCAGTTGGAATGGGTTTGAGAGATCTGCCAGCTTTCAACATAGCAATATGCTCGCGAAACAAAGATGACGACGTCTAATCAAGTCACCGGTCACCCACATCCCTTTGAAAATGATTGTATTTGATAGAATTCTTTAAGAAGCATTAGCTCGACTGGTTGGAGAGCAAGGGCAAGTAGTCCGTGAATAAGCAGTGAACAAAATCATATCAAAGAAAGGGAGCTCAAGAATATCAAAAGATTAAACTGGCTGCTATGGTTGCTGACGAATGATTGCAATTCCAATTCCATTTAATAATTATTTCTCTCTTTGATCCCAGCCTTAGAGGCTCCCATCAATCTGCAAATTAATGCAAACGCGTCGAAAAGAGAAGGGGGAATATAGTTTAGAAATTAATCTGTAATAAATGAGTTTGAATGGACAATATTGTCAATTTAATTTTTAAAAGAATAAATAAGAAGGAACAAATTTTTTTTGTTGAATATTGAATATTATGGTGTTTATGAGAAAATTGACTATTTTAAAAATTTATATGGACACACAAGAAATTTCCTCCTTTTTTTAAGTGGAAAAGCTGCTGAATTTTATTATACTAAAAAAAAAGTCAGTTACTTTATTAAGAAAATACGGAGCACCATTGCATATAACGTTACTCTGTCAATATAAGATCTTAGCTCATACTAAACTAATCTTGTTCGCGCTCTAATTATATGCCACCAGTATATTATCTATTTGTCTGTGTAGTGAGTGAGTTTCTAATATTTCATTAATATTTCATGCTTTTTGTATCTCATTGTTAAAGTTCAAAATGTTAATCTAAATTACTCAAAATATTATTCATATTATAATTTTTTAATTTTCTTTTTGTTTTTATAAATAGGTACAAAATCACTGATTTTAAACGGTCCATAATGATTTTGTATCTATTTTAAAAAATAGTAATTTTTTTAAAATTATAAAATTTCATTCCCAAACGTATTTTAATATAAATATTATGTTGAGCAATTTGGATCGACAATTAGACTTTAAAAACTAATATATCAGATGTGAGGTATAATGGGTTATGAAAAATATGAGGTATTGAAACTCTCCTCTGTTTGTAAAAATATTTTCTTTTGAGTCTATTTGGAATTTCTAAAATATTAAAGATGAAGTTATAAAATTTAATTAAGAAAAAAAATCCAAAGTGACATTCTTGTTGCCGCGTGGTTACTGTGTAAGGCGACCCTCCATTTTGAATTGAGATTCAGGAAAATAACTCAATTTTTTAGTTTTAAATCGGAACAATCCAATTTGAAATAGAGTGTCAGATTCGAAATGGAGTACACATTCCGTGCGAGATGGAGCGTCAGAGCGTCAGATTCAAATCAAAATGTCTCAATGTAAAATCTAAAAATTGAGTTACTTCAGGGATCCGGACCCCTCAAACCCCGTAATCCTTTTTAATTGTCCTTGTTGCCTTTTGCTCAAGGAAAGTAAATTTATGTATAAAATTGGAGCAGCGGTTCTTTGACTCGTTGACTGCCATCAAACGGAAACGCGTGTGATCCATCAGCAATTGTCGCCAAATATATATAAAAAAATATTTACACTTTCACATGCAGATCGCCGGATCACAATATATCAAATAAAGAATAATTAAACCCCTATTTTTATCTCCATTCATCTCCGCAGTTTAAAAAAAAAAAAAATTGCTAACTAACTTTTTGTCTTTTAATAGAGAGACAATATTTTTCGCTGTTGGACACCAATGGTTAATACTACAATGAATGAAGTTAAATACTAGATCGATACACGGTAAATATATTAAAGACTGAAGTTAAATACTGCAGGAAATTTAAACCATCAAATTGTCGGTAACTAATTTTTTTTGTCTTTTAGTAGGAGGATATGAGGGAATGGTGGTGCGGGGACAATAATTACAGATTGATAGACATTATTACCACTATCTCTAATTGTTAAGAATAATTATATAGAACCCCACATTCTCATCCCCTCTTAAATACTAACTCCCCTAAAGTTAAATACTGATGTGTATAAAGTTAAATACTAAGATATAGGACGCTAAATAGAATCCATGCAACTTATTTATAATTTTAGAGATTAATACTTTTAACTTTAAAGATAAATACTAACGTTCATAATGTTAAATACTAACATTTCTAAAGATAAATACTGATGTGCGGGACGCGGAAATATTAGTTTGTCATTTTTTGCGGGGACAGATTGTGTCGCTGTTGGACGCGGACGGTTAATACTCCAATGAATAGAGTTAAATACTTCTTCAATGTGAAAGTTTTGATGCTTAGATAGCAAGGAATAAAACAAAAATTTTATTCGACTCAAAATATACGATCTAGTTATTGTAAGTGCAAGAAACAATATTAATTAGTCTAATCAAGAAGGAAATAACACAATACCTTAGATTTGATCTCCAAATCAAATTAAGAAGGGTTGTTCGGTTAGCAACTTCTTATTCCCTTTCTCTCTCAATGGTGGTTGTGCTTTAGCCCTTCAAATGACGAGCCTCCTTAGGTATCCACCGAAAGATTAAAGAAATACTTGTATCTCTAAGGCTAGTAAGAGATTAACAAGTAGAACCTTAATCCTAGTTTAACCCTCTTGTTAATTTCTGAAATATTCTTAGAGGATTTCTAGATCTCAACACATGAGAGAAAATGAGAGAGAATGAGAGATAGAGAGACAAATTTCAGCCAAGAGAATATACACAGAATTTCTGACCTTTCGGTACTAAAACTGATATATCTTTCTCTAGGTAACTCCAAACGACTTGAAACCTTCACTGTTGGATTCTAGACTCAAAGGGCTTCAAATTCCATAGGTCATACGTCCAAAATAGTTAAGGTTTGCCCTTTCAAATCTCTGTTCAAAGTTACCTAAAAATCTGTCCCGAAATTTCTCTCATCTTTTATGAAATTGATTAGGTTTAACGACATATTTAATATTCCTTAAATTATGCCATTACTAATCAATTCTCCCCAGCTGAAATATCATGTATTTTGGCTTTGGGCTTAAACATACTAATCATATTAATATTAAATTAAGTCCACAATCCCATACTTTAAAAGGCCAACATATAAATTAATATTCTATATTAATTTATATGCATCTCTCATGTGTCTAAAGCTATTTAAAATATGTCACACATACTTTAAATATTACTAGGATTATTTTATAACATCTCCATGTCATAAGATTGTTCATATATTAATAATATATAATTTGTACAAATTAATTATAACTCCTTATAATTAACATATTACATATTATATACATGTCACATATGCTTTATTAATATATTTTCTTTTAATCTTTCATATGGTGTGACCCTATGGGATCCCATCATTATGGCAATGGAATTAAACATTTTAATTCCATAAATCAATGATACAACTAGCCATGGTATATTGATTACCCAAATGATGTGGATGAAAAACACAATGCAAAATCACGATCCCTGTAACATTAAAAATGTTGTTGTGTCAATTCTTTGCCACATGATATCCAAATAATTGTAAGGTAGGAATGTGTCATCCTTACTAATTATTCTTTCTTGATTTCCTGAAGTTTAATTATGATATGATTATCATATAATCATATTGCATGCACATAATACAAACTTTATCAAGGGGCCCAGTGATGAGTATTTTGTGTATAGGGTTTTGACTATATTTTGTACTCAATTTTCTTTTAAATTTATAAACCTAAATACTCAAAGATTGGTCGATTGCAAGCGCACAACCTATCAATATAGTATAAAAGGTATCGATCCAAGGGATAAGGGGAGACTTCAATTTTTGCTCTAAAGAATAATTTCAGAATTTTGGTTTGTTTCAAAGTTTGTTTTAATGTTTGTTTACTAATAATCCTAAGGTTGGCGGGTTCAATACCCAAAGAGTCGAAGGTTTAAACAATAAAAACTAAGAAAGAGTAAAGCTAAGTTAGGGTTTAACAAAGATTGGAGAATTCTAGGGGCTTTCGGTCTACAATCCCTTATTTAATCCTATATATTTGGTTTGTTTAAATTCATGTTTGATTTGATGAGGTTTCTAACCTAATATATTAAAAAGGGTCACTTTCGTGAATTAATAACGTGCCTAGATAATTCGGACTTCACCGATCGGTCTATCACCCTAGCTATCTAGGTTATGAAGCTCTTGTTAGTCTATCCTATCGTTAGATATCGGTATTTCACCCTTGGGTTCTTCATACCGATATCCAATTCAATTCTAGATATCCTAATTAGGGTTTGATTTCACTTTTGGGTCCATCACCAAATACCTAACTTTAATTTGTGTAGTTCCGGTTTAGATTAAAAGATGGTGTTTCTCTAACCTAAATCCTAATGGCTTTGTGACACAATTTATACTATCATATATGATCCTAAGCTACTTTGGAGTCTAAAAGACCTAAAGCGGGATAACTACAATTCAAGCACAAATCATGCGAACCACAAAGAATAAATCACCAAAAATTAACAATCAAATCAAACAATCATAATAAAAACAAAGAACCAAATAGAATAGAATTAAACAAGTTCATGCATTGACCTAAACCTCTAGAGAGAGAACTACTCCCTCTTGGAGAGATCCATTACAAAGTTTGGCAAAATAAAGAGAAATGAATTAAAGAAATAATTACACCCTTTGTTGAATCAAAAACCTCAATACTTGCCGGGATCTCCTTTGAATCTTCTCCTTCTCCTTCCTTGGAAAACACTTTGAACTTAGAGAATTTTTACAGAAATTTGGATGGAAAGAGCACCAAGAGACGATGAGAGAGATGGGAGTTTTTGATTTAGAGCTTGATAATTGAATTCTTCTCAATAGGAATGAACTCCCCTTTTATAGCAAGAGACCATGCCTAGCTTGAATGTAGGAGTAGTGGGTTAGTGGGTGCTGTTTCCAGGATGCCATGATCAGGATTGGTTGTAGAAAACGTGTCCATGATGCGCTAAAAATAGAACCCGTGCTAAAAATGTGAAATTCTGGTTATCTGCGGGTTCACTGCGTCCGCACTGGTGGAGAGTGCGGGTGCACTCATCCGCACCGACTCAAACTTTCCTTATTTAACATCCTGCATAATGATCTGAGTGCGTCCGCACTGGATATGAATGCGGATGTATGACCCGCACTGGTGAACTCCTGTGTTGTTCTGAAATCTGCTAAGTACTGAGTGCGGGTAGATCAGACGCACTGTGTTATGAGTGCGGACGCATTACGCTCGGACTTTTCTCATATACTGAGTGCGGATGGTCGACCCGCATTGGATGGTGAGTGCGGACGCATTACGCTCGGACTTTTGTCTGGAATTCTGAGCGGTTGGAAATTTGGCTAAGTACTGAGTGCGTCCGCACTGGATGTTAATGCGTCCGCATTGAGGGAATTTTTCTTCATTTTTCATCTTTTCCTGCATCATAAAAACAACTAACTGCAGTAACTTGATTCTAGGTGTATTTTATTAACTTTATATTCAAAATACAAGATATTTTGGTGTTATTATATGATAAAAACTAGTTCGAATGTGTATATAATATATGCTTATCACCCAGAGATATCATTACTTATATTATATAAGGGACAATGGTTTCTTGAAACGTATCGTTCTTCCGCATAAGTTATATGCACTGCAGTAACTGCCTTTATAACTCCTGGTTAAAGAGAGCGTTGGACAGTACCAACAATACACATCCCTTATGTAAGAAAAATAAATATCTCAACCAAAGAATTCTAGACACAATGAAATATCAATGACACAGAACACAATCCATATGATATTTCATTCTTGGGTTTGTCCAGTGCCATACATCTCCATGTATGCACATGTGCGATTAGATCGATTACTCTTTATCGTATAACCTGTAGAACATGGCCATCATCTAATCACTACACTTATCTTATATGGTCAACCAGTGTACCTTGCTGATTGCCAAGATAAGGGACATTTAAGAGTAAACAAATTTATTCATTGTGAAGTTCTACAATTTAAGTCATCGACTCAAATGATCCATTAATATGAATCCTCAAGGTACAAAATGATAAAATCATTCACTAATAAACTAAACATATCATACATATGATCTAGGTCTAGGACACCAACACTAACACAATGCACTATTAACACTCCAATGAATAGAGTTAAATACTGAACGAAATTTAAACATCA
This sequence comes from Carex arenaria, assembly GCA_964058825.1. Classification (NCBI taxonomy): domain Eukaryota; kingdom Viridiplantae; phylum Streptophyta; class Magnoliopsida; order Poales; family Cyperaceae; genus Carex; species Carex arenaria. Next base: position 55,477 of record CAXKVW010000618.1, read on the forward strand.
AATGTCGGAACCTAATTTTTTTTGTCTTTTAGTGCTGGAACGCAAATGTCAGAACCTAATTTTTTTTTGTCTTTTAGTGCGGGGATGAGGGGACAGATATGTTAAATTTTTGTGGGGACATATATTATTTTGCTGTTGGGTAAACAGTTAATACTCCAATGAATAGAGTTAAATACTTGTTCGATGCACTGTAAATACATTACATATAGATGTTAATACTACGCGGAACCAGATTTTTTTGTCTTTTAGTGTGGACTTTTTTGTCTTTTAGTGCGGGGATAGAGGAGGGATGGGAGTGCGGGGACAGTTATCTGGGTCCATCAAATAAAAAGCCGACTCAAATACATCAGTTTTATTTTAGTACTTGTGTTTATAAAATTAATCCTACTAAAAACAACACAGGCACTTATAGTGACATGCATTTTTGCATGCTTAATTAAAGATGAAAAATATTGGAACTTCTAATAAATGCTGAATTGAGTAAAAATTAAATATCAAAGAAAATTCGTGAAGTCTAGTTTATAGAAGTTCGAGATTATTAAAAAAAAAAATCAGAATTCGGATGAAAACGATATAATCCGACTTTTTATACTATAGCATGTGATGATGCTATTTGAAAACACATTTTATAATAATTGAGAGTTGAGAACTTTTGTGCTCTTTATACCTGCTTTACCTTTATCAAAATTCAAAAGCTCTTTGTATATTTGCTAAGTTTTTGTAATTAATGCAATAATAAGTAAGAAATTGAAAAATTGCTCAAAAATTCTATTATATGAGATACATCATTTCATTTTTATTACATTCCTTGGAAGTTTAAGAATCAATTAATTTTTGGGAGTGGTAGATATACTGATATTGAACTTCGGTTGTATTTTCTCACAAATTCATACTATCTCAAGGACCACCGTGTAAGTTACATCGCATTTGTTGTGTTGGACCTAGTGTTTTGACAAAACCCGTACGGGTCCACCCGACCCGCGTCCGCCCGCCCCCGTCGCCCGTCCGTGCCCGCCAGTGGACCCAACCCGTGCCCGCCCGTACCCATGCCAAGGGCGGGTTTCATACGGGTTAGGGTCGCTCCTTCAAAATTTTGCCCGTGGTAACCCGTCCCTTTCCAACCCGTCCTTAACCTGCCCCCGCCCGTGCCCGTGACCTGTGCACGCCCGCCCCGTGACCCGTAACCGTCATAACCCGCTGTAATCTGTCTAAACCCGTGGTAACCTGTCTAAACCCGTGATAATCCATCATATAGTAATGTTTTTTTTTGTGTGATGGGATGAAGCTCTTAATACTAAAACTATTTAGCAATCTTTACAATTTTTATTTAAATCGTTACGAGTTTGAGAAGCCTAAAATAATCAAGTTATACAAAAAAAAGTTAATTTTTTTTTACAATTATTAACACTTGGAATATTTTTGCTATTTTTTAATTACTTTCGAATTTTATAATTCTAATTTAAAAAATAATTTGAAAATTTTCTGTATTTTTGCAATTTTTTTGGATTTTTTGGAATTTTTTTGGATTTTTTGGAATTTTGAAATTTTCGGATTAAAAAATAATAAACCCGTGACCCGCCCGTATCCGCCCCGTCCCAACCTGTCCCGTCCAACCCGACGGGTCAAAGGACGGGTTAGGATCATCACTCCAAACTCAACCCGTCTCAACCTGTCCCGTTTAACCCGTCCGACCCGTACAACCCGTGTCCGTACAACCCGTGACCCGAGCAACCCATGCCTGTGTCCGCCCGTACCCGCCCGTTTGGTAAACACTAGTTGGACCGACATAAAGACTAAGATTGCCCCCAGGACCCATCGGATCCTTAAATAACTCAAATTTTGAGTTTGGACTCTGAAAGGACCCTGCATTCTACCTCGAGCCCGTCGGATCTTGATCGAACGGTCCATATACGAGTTCAAAATTTTGAGTTACTTTAGAGAATTGGACGACAAAGACTAGGACGTCCCCACCACTACCACTGTCTTTCTCCTTTCTCCATAACTCTCTCTGTCGTCTCCTCTCTTGCTTGCAACACCAGCATGCACCCACTCTTAATTTCACATTCAAGAAGAAAAAAATAAAAATAAAAAAGGAAAGAGACAAGAGAGATGAAACCTCTTCTTCCCCTCCATAGAAGGAGCCATCTCTCCTCTTACTTCCTCACCTTATCTTTCGTTACCTTCGCCACCATTCTCTACTTCCAGGATTTCACCTGCCTCCTTCGCCAGCCCTCCTCCACACCACCCCTAAATCTAAATCTAAAAGGTAGGTTTCGTTCCGTGCCAACAATTAATTTCTCATCTATTTTATTAGCTTTTCAATTGTAATTGTATTCAAGTTACATTTGTTATTTGTTTATGTTTTTTTTCTTCAATTATTGTTATTTTAAGATTTTAGCTATATGCCAAAAAAGCAGGGTATCTTTTAAAAATTGCGATCTGTTCTATTTGGAAAGTTTTCTCAAACAATTTATCAATTAAATAGTAAGCTCAATTGAATATTTGGAGATTGTTATACACTGGCTGAAAATTGCCTATTATTATAAACAAAAATAGCAGTGTATGTAAATATTATGAACATTAATTAATATAACAAACGATATTATGCTTATATAACCTCTCAAATTGAGTGCCACTTTAATGTGGGTAATTCGTAGTTGGATTGAAAGAAGTCGCAATACAGGGTTTTTTTTCTTCAAAAAAAGTGAATAACATTAGGATTTGATGTTTTTCATAGAAAATGATGATTATGCAATGGATCTTCCATTCACCATTGAAAAGGGAAATACAAGTTGTGACATCTTTGCGGGGCAATGGGTGTATGATGAGGTGGCACGCCCCTTCTATGCAGAGGAAGAGTGCCCGTACATCCAGCCTCAGCTGACATGTCAAACTCACGGCCGGCCTGACACAGGATATCAGCACTGGAGATGGCAACCTAATGCTTGCTCTCTTCCCAGGTACTACTACCTCTAATTATTAATAAAAAATATTATTAATTTTTTTCATTGTTTTTTTTAAATCTGCAATCTCATGCAATTGGGTTCAGCAATTCTACCAGTACTGAAACTTCTATTATTCACCAAAGAAATTGTTACTTATGCGACAATAGTTTCATTGTTTGTAAGGTTATATATGCAGGATACTTTTCATTGCAAAGGTATATTAAATTTTTTGAAGGTTTGGTAAGGCAGTTAGGCTGTTTTTTCTTACAATGAAGGTACATGATATAATTAATGGAAACAGATGGTTGATGAACCACTTTTTCAGAGATGAAAAGCAAAGGTAATTATTAAAAAGATAATTATTAAAAAGATAAGAGTTTGGCAGATACCTTTTTCTTTTCTGCTTGTGGGATCATGTGAAAGGACACATCATAAATTCTGTGATTTCTGACCTAATTATAATTTGGTTGATAACTTTTTGGTGGGCATGTTAGAGTCTCCCAGCCATTGGTTGATAACTTTTCCATTTAGTATTTTATCAGATATTGTTTTGATCTTACAGTAAGCTTTCCTTGATATGCATATTTTTATTCTATCATTGACAAATTTGTTCTGCCAAAAATAAAATTTTCTTTATTTTATTATTTTTGGCTGGTTGACATATCTTCTATATGTGGTACCTGATTTAATTTTTTTTGGCTTGGATTACCTGTTCAAATATTGACGATTAATTTGTCCATACGCAGTTTTAATTAGATTTTGACCATAAACAGTTATTCTAACTTTAACGAATAATATTGTGTCACTAAAAATGAACATCTTATGTAAGCAGATGGCTTGTTGGTTTCTGAATTTTGATGATAACTCTTTGTTGTCTGTATATGATATGCACTTCAATCACTTTTAAGTAGTCTTTGTAGTTTGATTGTAACTTAGAACTGACAAGCTATTAAATATACGCAATGCTAATGTCAAAGGCAGTTGTTTTCTGCTAAAAAAATGTTTCCTCCATTATAACCTCTCTATTTTTTTTACATAGTGCATGTAATTTTATTTGGCATGACTTTTTTAGATATGAAATGTCTTTAATTCATATGTTGCTATATGATGTATACTTCTGATTTAGTACTCTTGCATGGAAAGCAAAACCTTGATAGTGATTTGATAATCTCATCTGTATACCCAATTACCCATAAATTATTGTTGCTTTTATTTGAATCAATATTGTAGGTACAACGCGCAAATGCTTAAGTGATTATGTTATTATGGCCTTCTGTGGTTCACATGGAACTTATAATCTGCGCCACACCAAAATTCCCAAACTCCACACTATTTTGTCTAACTCTTTGCAGCAGTGTGGTCCTGTGTGACCCCACTTATTTTTTAGCTGTTATATTAGTCCTCACCATATTTACCTTATCTTAACTAAAACCACCTCACAGGTTGGATCTTCTGTGGCGACCTCTTTGACTTTCCTTCTCTTTGTTCTTGTGGAAATTAGAATAATTTTAAATAATCTTGTGACACTTTGTCATATCATTTTACAAATTTGTGGCATCACCTTCAAATTGGCAGCTTCAATGCGACTTTAATGTGGGAAATGCTCCGAGGCAAGCGCTTGATGTATGTGGGGGATTCATTGAACCGAGGACAGTTTGTGTCCATGGTGTGCCTCCTGCACCGGGTCCTTCCAGAGAACGCAAAGTCCTGGGAAACCTTCAACGGCGACTCTCTCACTGTTTTCACAGCCAAGGTAATGTTGCAGTCCACACTCTTAAATTGATTACCTTGATGACCCTTCAAGTTCACTGATTTTCACTATAGCCCAAAAGTCTAAAGCTTTGCTAAGCGAAACTTATCTCAGATGCTAAGATTAGTTCAATTATTTCAGGAATACAATGCTTCAATTGAGTTCTATTGGGCTCCATTCTTGGTCGAGTCAAATTCGGACAATGCTGTTATTCACAGAGTCACGGATCGAATTGTTCGTGCTGGGTCAATCAATAAACATGCAAAGCATTGGAAAGGAGTTGATATTTTGGTGTTCAATACCTATCTATGGTGGATGACCGGTGCCAAGATGAAAATTATGTAATTCTTTCCCCCTTGAAGTTAATTTATGATTATTATTAATTAAATCACCAAGTAGATTTCTAAGTTACTTTGTTTTCTATTTTTAGTTTTGTTTGCAATGTATTAAATAACCATCTGAATATTTCATTTATCATCAAAGGGAACACCTTAAATAACCATCCGAAAAAGGGCGGAACTATTTGGGGCATTGCTATTGATTGCATGTACTATTGCATATATGCGGGCAATGCTATTGAATAATTAGTGAAACTTTGTTAGAATTCATTGTTGCATTTATTTAAGTTTGATTTTTGCTAAGGTTACACCCTTTGATTCAAATAGAAAGAAGAATCCTTCTGATTTTAAATGTGCATCTCTGTGTGCTAATGACCTATGCGCCTGACAATGCTTTGCCCCAATATTCCTTGTAATTAATTTTAATTTTGAAGGATTATGTTTGCACTAAGAAATACAAATAAGTAAATAACAATATGCATTCAAACCTTGTCCTTGCAAATTTTTAGGAGGGGATCATTTGAAAGTGAGATGAAGGACATAAAAGAGATGGAGACCGAGGATGCATACAGATTGGCGTTGGGGAGATTGGTGATGTGGTTGGAGAAGAATGTCGATCCAAACAAGACTCGTGTTTTCTTCGCCACCATGTCACCCTCTCACACAAGGTTAACTGAAACAATTTTTTTTATGTATATTCAAGAGTTTTTTTTATTTGATGAAAATATTCAAGAGTTGAGTGAGGCTACGATACTATGCATAGCGCATATTGGTCCGTACTATGGATTAATATCTCCATTTTCAAAGTCCAAACCGTCGATCTAAACCGTTTTTTAGATTTTTTTTTTTGATAAATAGAAAATCACTTGATCTAAAGTAGTAGTTTTCTACCTATCTAAAAAAAATAGTAAAAATATTCTTAAAAATGTAAAATCTAGTCGGGAAGTACAACTACATATTCATATGAAGATCATGTCGGACGGTTCTTATCAACTGTTTGGATTTTGAAAACAAAGATATTGATCCATAGTATGGACCAATCTGCGCAGTACCATAGCTTCCCTCTTGAAGAGTTCACAAAAGACCACAAACAATTTCAATTGTCTTTAATGATAATGAACACATATTAATTAACCTGGACCCAATTATTATTTTAATTTAATTTCCCTGTGAATTTGCAATACAGGAGTGAAGATTGGGGAGGTGAGGCAGGTGGGAACTGCTACAACCAAACAACCCCAATCGACAACCCGGCTTATTGGGGACCGAGCACAAGCAAGAGCATGATGCAAGTATTGAAGGAGGTTTTTAGAGCTTCGAGAGTACCCGTGACTCTGCTTAACATTACACAACTCTCGGAGTACCGTAAGGACGCACACACACAGATATACAAAAAACAGTGGAACCCACTGACACCCGAGCAACTTGCTAATCCACGTAGCTATGCAGATTGCAACCATTGGTGTTTGCCCGGTCTTCAGGATACGTGGAACGAAGTTTTGTACACCAAGTTATTTTTTCCTTGATAAAAGGTGGCACAAGTGTTTTATTTATTTCTTTTCTTTATTTTCTATAGCGCGTGTGTGTTTTGCTTTTGTTTTTTTAGCTTTTTAAGTGTACCTCAAATTTTCTGATCAATTGATATATATGTATATTACAAGTGTTAGAGGCATTGAAATGAAAGATGTCTTGTTTTGTTATTTATTTGCTTGTTTGTTTTTGGAGAACTTCGTAAATCATCCGGAGAGAATTAAACTAGATGCACTTTTCGCAGGATGTAAATTGGCTATTTATGTCAAAAATTAGTAAATGATTTCAATGCTAATTGATGCAAATCGTAAACCAACTTAATTTGAATAATAAACAGTGAATTGTAGAGTGAGGCTACGCTGATATACATATTACGGATATTACAGTGTGGTCCGTGTTATAGATCCGATCTTTGTTTTTAAACGGATATTACAATGTGGTCCGTGTTATAGATCCGATCTTTTTTTTTTAAATTTAAATAATTGATTCGAATTGCTCTACATGATACGTTTCATTGCAAATTATTTTATTATTTTTAATAGGTGAAAAACTCATTCGGTCTTCAAATACATTTCTGATTACCGCTAATGTTGAAGAAGCCAAGTGTGGATACCGGGGGAGGTTATTAGACACATGGACAATTTTTTTTGTGAAAAGGTAATGATATTTGCAAGAGTATTAATTGTTTGGTGAATGGGAGACGGTATATCACATGAAATTAATGGAGGATTAGGGATATAGATCTCGGAAGGCAGAATGAGACCCTACTGGTGAAATGGTTACGAGCTCCGGATAACAATCGGGGGGGTCTTTGACCAACCACGGTCTGCAGCGACAAACAGAAATTGGTATGTTACCTAATAAATGAAATGGCACTAGAGATTGCCTAGTGGTTAAATTCAGTTTGAGAGAATTAGTGTTATTATATGTGACTTGTAATAATAGATTAATTAAAATACTTGTGTAAATAAACTTTTTTTATGAGTATATTTGTTGGTGTTTCGCCGATCATCAGAAATATATTTATGATGAAGGTAACTAAATAATTCCAATCGACTGTATGAACATTCAAAATGCAAATATAATTCTTAACCCGAATCAATATATAATATGTATTACATAACCTCGCTCTAAATGGACGAGCGGAGAGTTCATATGATATAAAATGGGTCTGAATTGACAGAATCTGTTCTCTCAGTTCATATTTTAAGAGCCCAAAATCTTCTGTAGCAGAAACAGAGCAGCATTCGGTGTAACGATTCGTGGACATCTACAAACAAACAGCACCAGTTAATTTGTTACTATTGTCTGTGGGGTTCGCGTGCCGCTCGTTACCACCACAAAACAAACACCAACCTAATTTCAAGTTCAAGTCTTCAAGTATAAAACCCATGTGAAATATAAAATATTATTGTTACGCTGTACAAAACACAATAAGAAATTCATATATAAAGCTGATACATGAAATCAAGCTTCTAAATAACGATTATAGTAGTATAGCAGAGAGATAAAAATTTTTTTATTACGAATAGCGTAGCTATAACGGAATCTATTATACATAGTGCTTTTTTTTTTCTTTTTAAAATTTATATTCTATATTGTTACTAATTATCAACATGTTTAATATTGAAAAATTAGAGTAACAACTAAATGACAACTAATTTAAGTCTATACTTTTTTTAATCATGTAAATAAGAAGAAGACAAAAAGATCAACAAGATAACATTATTTAATAGTTCATGTTTCATAGTATTACAGATTATAATAAACGAAGAGTAATTAATTTTACAAGTGAAATAAAGTTAGTATACCTATTTGAACATTTTATATATTATAATAATCAAAATCAACTTTTAATTAAACAAATGACAATAATATTACAAGTGAATACTAGACAAAGAGCTTGCAAAAGGAAATTAATATTTGAATATTTTATGATATTAAATAAGAGACTAAATCACAAATAGAAACAGAATTACATAGCTCGGTTTATCATACTTATCATAGCAGACCAAGTAGAATCATAAATAGAAACAAAAACACGGAAGCCTATGCAAATCACAAAAAAAAAACCTATGTAGCAATGCGATAACAATAGTGCATAGTGGCAATAGTGGTCAACTATTACAACTATAGCAGTCGTAGCTGAATTAATGCATTTTTATCTCATATGTTAGCTTTTATGGTTCGAAAAAGCTACACCACAGCTCTAACTAACTATTTAGAATATTCCATGAAACATATGAGAAACTTTAAAAAAAAAATACGAAACTTATGAAGAACATATTATATATATTCTGAACAGATCAATAAATATTTAAACTAATTTAAAGTCAATTACGATGAATTAGATCATTTGAAATCTGCTTGAAAAGTAGTATGACACGTTTGAATCAATTTTAAACTAATTGGTGATTCTGGAGTTAAAATCTGTTTTATGAATTCCAAATGTCTGATCGGAACATCTGAAAATTTGTCTGACTCGAAATGAAGTACGTATAATAACACTCTGAAATTTCTGAAATATTAATAGGCAATTAAACTAATTTAATTATTTAAATAAATTGGACCTAATGTGTGGGGCCCGAATGTCAGGCCCCCTTCTCTTAACCCCTCTGTCTTGTCTCCATTTTCCTCTCATAACCGTCCCACTTCCTCCCGATATAATTTCTCGCAAATGCACACTGCAAAGATTTATTTTTTCATATGTTTCATTTTTGTGGATATATAATTCCGAATATGAATTTCTCGCAAGTGCACAAACTAAAACTAAATTCCACACTGCAAAAATTATTTTTCATCTGTTCATTTTTGTGGGTTTCGGAATGAATCAAGTGACTCGAATGTGTCATTAGAAGTTATGTTTTACTTGGTAGAGTGACTTTATGTCGTTTGGTATACAGTCCTCTCAGCCATGCACACCTTTATTTTGTGTTTTAGTCATTTAGTGATATCGACTGTATTATTATTAATTAATTTTATTATTAAGAGAAATTTAGATATATGCCCATCATAACTTTATCAATTAGATAATTACCCATCAAAACTTTAAATTTAGTTATTTCCCTATTCAAACCTATTCAATTTATTTATATCCCCATTTATGGTTTAATCAATAAAAAACACTAATTAATATTGTTAAAAAAATTACATTTTTGCCCTTTATCTCTTCATTCCCTTTGCTTATAACCGGTCCTTTTCTTCTTCTCCATTAGTTATTTCTTTGGTTTCTTTTTTACAAAAGAAGAACTTCAGAAGTGGATAAATTAAAAAGCTAAGAGGGAATGATATTTGCCTATATGCTCAAAATATCTAATCAACGGTTATGCTCAAAATGTCACACGTCAGCACACTCTGAATTGGGACCCTCACTTTCCTTTAAATGTCGTGATAAACTGATATATGATAAGCTCAAGCGCACAGGTCATGAATGGAAATGGAGGAAATTATTTCAAGAAGCAACTCCATTTGGAATTGATCCATCGGATCGAAATCGAATAGATACTAGGATTTTATCTCGGTCGCTATTTCTGCAGGGATGGCCTCATTTTGATAGATACTAGGATTATATCGTCTTGCTTCAAGTAATACCCAAATCCTAGTTTAGCCTTATCTTTAGCTTAAATTCTACTTGTCAGCACACTATTTCTTCTTAATTTGGAGGTTTATATAGTGACTTTCAGTGTTTCTGGCATGCATTGGGTTATCGGTAGGGGTAAAAACGGTATGGATAATATCCGATCTGTATTCAATCCGTATTCGAAAACTTAGATGTGGATATCCGATATCTAAATATCCGTGTGGATAAGGATATTCGATGTAGTTTTACGTTTCAATTATCCGAATCTAAATAGTAGATATATACCATATATTTTAATATATATTATGAAAAAAAATATGTTATTCACCATTATAATTAGATAAAAATTATGAACTATAATATTTGTTAATATTTTTTATTATTTTAATAAATATCTATTTGATCCGAATATTCATATCCGTCTAATATGTCATGAAAAAAAATATAAATATGATTTTACCACTACTCTGTATCCGTTTTCACCCATAGTTATCGGCGATAAATGAAACTCAAATGGGCATTGTTTTTGTTTAGTTCTTTGTTTTATACTTTGATTGTACTCTTTTAAATTGAGGAGCTTTCACTTTTGGATAAAATGCAAGCACGATCAGCAACACTGGCATTGCAAATTGGGTCTCGAATTTGATTGTGATCAGGACAAAGGTGGAGGTAGGAATTTCTGAAATGAGGGTCAAATTTTTTTTTATTAAATGAGAAAGATAATATAAAATAAGAAGTGTTATTTTTGAATTTTTTTTATTAAAAAGTTTTATAACACTAGAAATCTCTCAAATTATACACACATCATTTTTTTTTAAAGAATGGAGGTCAATAGTATAAAATTTCACAAAAAAATATGGGGGTCATTTTCTTGTACTCCTAGCATTTTACTATAATTTATATAAATTATAAGAAAAGTATATCTTTAGTAATTTTTTGAAAAAAAAAGAGGTCAATTGACCTCTATACTTGTATAGTAAGTCTGCCACTGGCTCAGGACATTTTTCTTTAGCAAAAAGAAATGAGTAATGGGGAAAATATGAGGAGGGCCGGTTATTAGCAAATGAAGGGATAAGAGCAAAAATGTCATTTAAATTTTTTTTATCAGTGTTAAGTAATGTTTTTAATTGGTTAAATTACAAAATGAGTATATAAATAAAATAAATGAGTTTGAATGGGGAAATAATTAAATTTAAAGTTTTGATGGGTAAATATCTAATTGATGAAGTTATGATGGGCATATATCTAAATTTCTCTATTATTATTAATAATAATAAAATTATTATTATTAGAACTAGGGTGTTCTTAATTAAGCTCACCAAGTCTCTTATCCAAAACGTATCAAATTGGCTTCAAATAATGAATCCAAATAGAAGGCAATCTAATTCACAAGTAATATATTTACATGAAAAAATTATAATTTTTAAATTAATTTAGTACAAAGCCAAGAGTTAAAATATAAAGATCTATAAGTTAATTTTAATACATTTCTTTTTCATTATTTTTTTACCACATGAATTTGACTTTATTATTATGATGATGAGAACTATATCATTATAACTTAATGACACTGTTTAATTATTATGTTTTAGATTCTTGTTAAAAAAATACCTTAATTACATTTACATAAATCAAATATCGAATATTCGTGGCAGATTAATTGTTACAGACATCTCTCTACTAGCCCCGGTGTGACACTGTGGCAATTCAGTGAATAATATACATTATAATGATTACATAAGCCACTTCGCAGCCTATGGGAAGCTTTAGAAAAAAAAATGATTACATAAGTAGACCAGCAGATTCATTTCCTAGCTGGAATGCGCACAGATCTATACAGATCACGACAAATTAAAGAATACACACCAAACTTTCCTTCTTGTGTAATGTATTATGGTATACGCATCAACCTAGACATGTTACCTAATTTGGTTTTGAAGATTCCCTTTATACACAAATTAGAAATTAGAAATATGGGAAGTTTCATTCTTAGTACTGTGTTGATTTCCTTAATACTTTTCCTAAACAGGAATGAATGATATAGCAATTATCAAATGCCCTCCCAAATAAAATTAATCCAATTGTTAGTAAAGAAAGCACATCCAATGAGTGAATATTTACTTTTTGCTACTCAATATTAAAACTTAATTTGTCACTATTGCAAGCACATCCAATGGCTAGTGAAGAAAGCAGGGAAATATGAATTGTATTCTTTTACACTCTGTTTGTAATATTATTTTTCATTTTAAAAAACGTACTGGTGTTGTTATCCTATCTATCATATCTTGTAAGGAGATCAGGTGATGGAAACTACAACTGGAGCAGCTTCAGATTGAATTCTCTTTTTGACATGAAGTTTAGGTACACCAGCTGATGCATTCAAGTATTCAACAACCCCCACCTAAACTCAACCCTTTCACAGGAAGCAAAACCTTGGAAACACCTAAAAAAGGCTGAATTATCAACCAATCAAATATGCCTACTTCAAAATTCAAATCTTCTCCCTTGGCTCTCAATTTAAAGGTTTGTTTTTCAGTATACTCTTCAAACCTACCATGCACAGTAATTATAAACACAAAGCCTATGATTTCCAAGAGTAGAGACGAATAAATGACACCACTATATTTAATGTAATATAATGTCCTTAGCTTTAAAATCTAACCCTAATTTTTATTTGCCTCCTAAGATGATGAAACTAAGGAATCAGTTCAATTCCCTAGTAGCATTCTTATTTGGCCTCTTAGTATTTCTTGCTGCATCCTTTCGACTGCAAAATGGCAATTGGAAGTCCATCACTGCAATGGCATCAAGAAAAGAAAAAAAGGGAGAGTGCGACTTCTTCTCTGGTCGTTGGGTCTATGACGACATGGAGTACCCGCTTTATAATGAGAGACAATGCCGGTTCATGTCTGATCAATCGGCATGCATGAAGTTTGGAAGATCAGATTTGGTGTATCAGAAATGGAGATGGCAACCAGATGGGTGCAGCCTTCCTAGGTATGTCTATAATATATATTTCTCATAAATATATTTTTCATTTTCAAAACGAACTTCCTAATTCCTATCTTCCGTAAACCTTCTTAGAGATCTTCGCATGAATGCGCTCATAGAAATATGAGTGATTTTACTTTCCAGAGTCAGCATTTTAAAATGTGTTTGGTAAGTAATGAATCCGAGTAAATTACGGTGCTATTGTTTTCGGGTAATTGAAATGAGAATTCTCAGGTGAAGTTTTGCATGAATACAAGCAGATTCAATGGAGAAAAGTTGCTGGAGAAACTAAGAGGGAAGAGGATGGTATTTGTCGGAGATTCACTGAACAGAAACCAATGGGTTTCCATGGTTTGCCTCCTTGATACCTCCACACATGGCTCCAACAAAACCATGGAAACCCATAAAAATCTTATGTCCTTTAAGATCAAGGTATACCTAATACATTATTACATTATATCTATATATACACTAATCATGATTTTTTTTTAAAACAAAGAATTGTTACCAAATGGTTTCAACACAAGGATAGGTTGCTCCCTCCATTTATGAAATATAAAGTAATACAAAAATAAAAAGTGAAAAAAAAATCCTCAAAAGAATTACTATTTCTAAAGACAAAAATGCTGTCTTGGGAAAAGTTATAAAAAAACTACTGGCATATGTTAAAAGATGACAATAAACTTGATAAATATGGCAGGATTACAATGCATCAGTTGATTTTTACTGGTCCCCACTGTTAGTGGAGTCAAATTCAGACCACCCAGTGCTCCACCGCATGCCAGACAGGATTGTCAGAGCACATTCGATCGAAAAACATGCAACACACTGGACTGATGCCGATATATTGGTTTTTAACACTTACCTTTGGTGGAGAAGAAGAAATATGAAAATCTTGTAAGTTCTCTGCTCTGCATTTTATCTTTGCGTAAGCATTTACTATCTATATTATGCGGTATAAGTTGTTTTTAATTCTTTGTTTCACGTAGACCATATCATTATGATGAATTTTTAAATTGAATCGGTTAACTTCTTTATGTTACCAGGTGGGGCTCATTTGAAGAGGATGGTGGGGTCTACAAGGAGATTGAGAGTTTAAGGGGTTATGAGTTAGCGATTAAAGCTTGGTCTGATTGGCTTGAATTTCACATCAACCGCACAAGGACCGAACTCTTCTTCATGAGCATGTCACCGACCCATTCATCGTAAGTATATTAGGTTCATTCCAGCACTATACCACAATGTGGACCAATTCTGGTATTATCCATTTTATCATTTTCCCTAGTATGCACATAAATAGAGAATATAATAAACCCTCATGGAGATTGATAAAGCTTCAATTGTACAATAAAACCCTAGTTTACCGCAAATGCAACAATTAAGCCTCAGCTCGGCAACATTTTGATAATTTCATTACTCAATTTAACCTGATAAATGAGTTTTGGCCCAATTTAGATCAAACAAAGTTTTCAGAATAAAAGAAAAATAAATCTATACTAATTAATAATTATTTACCTTAGCAGAAGTTGGCACTTTCGGTACTTTCGGAATGAGTACCAACTCTTTTATGGTAACCAATAGAAAAATTCATGCAAATCTTAATCACACTTACATATTCTATAGAGGAGATGAATGGGGGACTGATAGTGGCCACAACTGCTACAATGAAACCTTACCTATATTACGAGATGGATACTGGGGCGAAGGATCCGACCCGAGATACATGCATGTGGTAGAAGCCACTATTCAAGAGCTAAAACAAAAAGGTGTGAATGTGAAATTCTTAAATATCACACAACTGTCAGAGTACCGTAAAGACGCACACCCTTCCGTATACAGGAAACAGTGGGACCCACTGACAGAGGAACAACTGAAAAACTCGAGCAGTTACGCTGACTGCATACACTGGTGCCTTCCTGGTGTTCCTGACATATGGAATCAGATATTGTATGCGCATATTTTTGCATGAACATAAAGATTTTTCTTTTTCTTTTTAACTGTTTTCTTTTTCCCTGAAATTATTCAATTGTAAGATAATGTTAATGCATAGGTGGAGAAATTAAGGACTATGAGAATAAATCATGGCAATGACCTTGTTTTGATATCTGTGCAGCAAAGATGATCATTGCCAAGGAAAAAAAAAATCAGACTGGTAATATATTTAGTGTGGTACGAAAGGAAAGTGGATATGACTTGTGAGCAGAGAGAGGCAAAGCTTCAACAATACTACAAAAGATAACTTCAAAAACTAGAGACCCATATTTTATATGGTGAAAACTTCACATTTGCACATAAGAATAAAGAAAATAATCTCCAAATCTATACGCCAATCGAAATACACACTGAATTTATTCAGACTAGTATGACATGCAATCTTGCATCTTCTTCAATTAACCTAAGGTTTTAAACTAAACTAATTAGCCTCACTTTTCTACAGTGAGATGCACTAATTCTTTAAATTCTAAGAATTTAGTCTCACTATAATGAGTCCTTCGCTTATTTGGCCAATATGTCAACCAAATTTTCCCTTTTATTTCCCACTCCATAGTCTTTCCTATAACTGTTTGTCCTACTTTCCAACAAACACTCTCCCCATACTCATCTTCGGCAAATATGACACCTCCTTCCCTTGTAAACGGCCGGTGCGCACTGGTATACCTGTTTCGAAACCACGATTTTGGCTTGAACAATGCACATTTCGGTGGTTTTGACGAAAATACCTCTCTCCCGTTGACACCATCATGCAGAATCCAGTTGAGAATTGCACTGTCACCATACACCGACTGTTCAAATTTCCAAGGCTTTAGGCTTAATACTATGGTTTCTTGTGATGATATGGAGAGTCCGACGGATCTCGGTGGCTCAAAGGTGCTTTCCATTGTTTTTGATATGCCGACCTCGTGGGCAGGATTGTCTGTGGATTTGCTCACTGTGACTGAGAGTATGTCAGATTGGAGCAGCGGAGTGAGTTGCAAGCAAATGCGGGACGGGAAGTGTTTCTCATCAGAGCCGTAGCCTCTCTTTTCCATCAAGGTTTCAGATACCAACCTGATCAGATTGCACCTAATTAAGAAAGAGATACATGTGTGAGTCTGATATCAAATAGAGTTGACCAGGTTGAGTTTGTTTGAAGTATCTTTTAATTAAATAGAGTTGTTCAAGAATATTAGCTAAGACATAGAAGTGAACCACTGTAAAAAATTAGTACTGGCTTGTGCTGCTCTTTCAGCAATTTGAGTGGTAAAAAAATGTAATACGGTTTGGGTGTTTGTACCTGAATCTAAAATTTGCAGTAGTTGACGAGTTAAGATTCTTAAAGCATTTCAAACCTATTGCACAGAAGTAGACCTTCAAAAGGTGATCGATTAACTAATAGTTGTGTACCAACCTTATGTTATCCACATTCACTTTTATATCGATCCAATCCTCCTTGAAGTTCAATTTGTACTGAAATTGAATTACACCCTCAAATTGTTGGTAGTTGAGAGAGAATTGAAGCCTTGCGTCCTTCATGCTACTGCTAGGATATTCTGTGGCCATCACAACCATAGGATAATACAATTGAACTTTCCATAGATTACTAGCTGAAATAGCATAGGAGAACAAAGGAGAACATGTCGTCAACTCTTCATTGCCCAAAGCCTTCAACTCAAGTATCCAATTTGTAAAGCCTAGGTTTAAAGACCTCATCCATTGCTCCTCAATGTTTGATCCTAAAACCCGCATGAGTTGCTTTGATGCTTCCCTCATTTTCGTAGTCGCCAAGCAAACTCTAATTGTTTCCACAAAACCGCTCCTAAGATCAAGTGGGGCTTCATATACACAAACTAGGAAAGCAAGGGTGAGGAATGCAATGTTAAATGCATCTGCGAAACTCTCACATGCATCCAATGCAATTGTTCTGAAGGTATATTTGTTATGATGGCTGTACTTGAGTACAGCAGATACTATGTTGAAGAAAAACTTTCGCATAAGTTCTTCATTGATTCGATGGCTGTTCAATCGGAAGGAGTTGGAGGTCCAAAGTGAGGTCGGCACATGGCTGGTAGAAAAGATGGAGAAAGAGAGGTTTGATGGTAGGTGTTGTTTGGGGGGTTTGTTGATAACTAGGGTTAGCGAATGGTTTCCTTCTGGAGAGGTACATATCTGGAGAGAGAGAGAATTTGAATACCATTGGTGGATTGGCGGGAGGGTTGTGATCCATTCCCAGATGTCAGGTACAAAGGAAGTAGCCATTTGTAATGAGGTTTACACTGCTATGTATTGATGGATATATATAGAAAATACCAATTATCTAGATAGTGTTAGTGGAGAATAAAAGTTGTTGTTACCAATTAGAAGTGTAATTTCTATATAGTGCAAACTTTTATAGCGTGACTGAATCATGTTAATGGTTGAGATCAAGGAGAGTTGAAGACTCGCTATCATAGTCTAGTGGTGTTTTGCCTTGCTCCTTGAGAGGAAAAATTGACTAGATACTGCATGTAATCTGATCTCCACCAGTCACAGAAACAGCTCGATCCTCTCCCGTTCAGGCATGCGAAAAAGTAATTACAAGATTCTTCTTTTATCCGATTGAAATGGAGATAATGGAAGCATTAAGAAATAAATTGACAGAGAATACGGCGGAATCCCGTCCTGGCAAAGAAATTGATCTCAGATTCTCACTTTCGTACCAGAAAGAGCTCCAGATCATCAAAGCTTGTGGGGTTGGTCAACTAAACATGACATTAGCCAACAATTTTAGTTTCTTCAAAGAAGATAAGTTGCATATTCCTTTAGAAAGGCATCAATGAGAACTTTATTCCAACCAACATTCCTTGGCGTAGGTACTAATCATTCTTATATGGCGAAATGGTGCTTCATTTGGAAAGCTAGAAAGTAGTCAATTTATCAAAGCATACCTTTTAGAATGGTAAAAAGTGATAATTTGTATATAAGAAAAAGGAACTGAAAACAATATTTCTGAAAAAAAGATACAAAGGTAATGCTTCCATGCCGGTCAAGTTATGACGAAACACTAGAATAAAGTCGGCAAGCTGAGCTATCTGGTTGGGTCCTCGGTCGACCTCGGGTCTTTAATTGCTCATATTGAGCCATGCTCAGAGATTGTGTCTTGCCTTGGTTCAGCCATTTCAGGTTTAGTTGTCCAATTCTCGGATCGGAACTTCAGGTTTAGTTCCAAAGATTAGGATCCAGGATTCGGCTCTTTTGGATTATTATCTACCTCAAGTTCTCAACACAAATTGATAGAGAGTTACAACTTAATACTGTTTCAGTCAAATCAGTTATGAGTCAGGGGAAGCAAGTTTGCATGTTGTTTCGGCAAGGCAGTATCGGGTTATAAGTCAGAGGGGTATCACATTGTTCAGGTCCCCATCATGGAGTAATATAGTAAAGTGATCGTGTTTATATCGGATCAATTCACTAGTCTTTGAATTTTCAGTAAAGCCAGGTTTATCTGGGTCCTAGTTCCAATAGACTACAATCCAAAAAGGCAAATTAATTAGTCTTCCTTGTGTGTGTGCATGAGGGTGGGATGAGCTGACTGGATCTGTGTGTTGTGTTTACAAACTTATTTCTATTGAGCCTTAGTTTGGAAAACGCATGTACCTGGCTTCTCTATAGGTCAAAGGCCAGCTAACTTCCCCAAAATGACTCTTTTTTTTCTTTTCTTTTGATGATTAACAAAGTGATTTATCTAGAATTGGTTAGCTGAACTTACCGTTAAACCATCAGCACGAAATTGCGAATAAGAATTATCATCACGCACACCAGATCCAAGGAGAATGGGTCTGTACAACACCGAGGCCAATACAATCATTTATCGTTGATCACTAAATGGTTATGTTATTTATCTCTGTAGATTATTGGGAATGAATGGTATGAATAGTCATGACTTGTGAACACCATTTGAACTATCACTTGGCCAAACAGTACCAGTCAAGTTTTATACTGGTTAAATTACTCATGTCTATAAGAATGGAAGATCAGAGAGAAGTAGCCACACGATAGCCTTATTTTAGTTTCTTAAAACTTAATGTTAGCAATTCAATTAAACCTACAAAAACCAAGCAAAAACATTTAAAAATTCAGAAAGGGACGCAATCGCGTCTCAAAAGAGAGACTGTAACCCTCACTAAAAGCTTGTGTATGTGAATTTTTAGTGGGGCTAGGGTAGTAACAGTGCACTCAATTGTTCAAATTAGTAAGGTGAATTATCAAACAATAACCACAGAACAACAGGGGAAGAAAAAACCAATCCAACAAGGTGAAAACAACATCTTAACTACATAATTCGAATCAAAATATGTTGTGTTTATACATTCGTGTTATTCAAATGAAAAAAAAAAAGACAGTAAAAGAAAACAAAAAGAGAATACATTTACAGGTGTAAGAATAAACAAATACCATCAAATATTGTTGCTACTGATGAAATGCGTAACCTCCTCTATACTATAGTAATGCCTCAGTCATTACCTTCACTGTTCTCTCTCTCTTGACCTGAATACATACAGCAACAAACAGTTGGTATACCTCAAGTAATTCAATGTTTCTTTACAAATTTGTCTACCATCTACTTTCTTATATTTTGCTTAATGCTTAATTGAGGCCACATAGCACTGCAGCTAATTTTTTTTTTCTTTTCAGGAATGGCTGTTCATACAATAGTGAACAAGGTTATGTAAACCCTAAGAAGGAAGCCTACGTATGAATTGGCTGGTACAGTTGTATTTAGTTTTGGTCTACAAGCTAATTATAAATGGGAGAGGAGGGGTTCCAATGGGCATCCAACCGAAATCCGCCCAATGCCCGGTTTAAGCTGTCCAATGCGCATTGAGATTCACACAAACAGTTTGATTCACGGGATGACTTAGACCGGGCAACGGACAGATTTCAGTTCGATGCCCGTTGGAAAACCCCCGCTCCCATTATAAGTACCTCCCGTAGGTAATACTCTGATGAATTTGGCAATCTTCTGAAAAAATGTCAAGAAAAGCCAAAGAAGAAACTAAGAAAATAAATACTAGGAAAAAGAAATTACATTACTAACCTTAAAGTAATGCCAACAACAGGTGAGCTGTTAAGACTTCTCACCATGCAATACCATCAACATAAATAAGTTTAACAGTGTTTAACTTGGACCTGGATTTATAGATCTGAACCTGACCACCTGAGCAGATATACCTCACCAAAAACGATCCAGTAAGCTCACTGTCGCATTTCCAGATCTTGCACTTTACACAGATAAAGTAACATTCTGAATTCATTTATGGATCAAGCCCAATTGGCTCGAAACAAATTTCAACCCATCAGCATCAGATTGTAGGATCTAGGGTCAAGGGCCAAAACTCTGATTAGAAAAGCCTTCTTGTTCAGTGGATGAGACCTCATGCTTCCAGGGTTTAGTAATTCCATGAACCAAAGTTGTATAAGAGACCTCGTCCAATACAAACCCTCTCTCAGACAGTACCTCGAGAATCTTGTCCGAGTCATCTGAAACACCATTTTCACAATAACCTAAAATCAAGCTATTATAAGTAATATTATCTGGCACCACACCTCTCTCTACCATCTCACTAAAAATTGCATTTGCCTCTTCATTCTTTCCGATTTTAGAGTAACCATGAATAAGCACGGTGTAAGTGATCTTATTTGGAGCAATCCCATTTGCGCACATTTCATCGAATAACTTACGGGCTTCAACCATTTGTCCCATTTTACAACAGCCAGTAATAATGGTAGTATAACTTACCACATCTGGCTCTAACCCGTTGTCCCTCATATTCCCCAAAATACCCCTGGCCTCTTCCAAACGGCCAAGAATGCAAAACCCATTCATTAGTGTGCAATAAGTCACCTTGGTCGGTACAATTCCTTTACACTTCATATCATCAAATAGTTCTGTAGCCTTCCAGACATTACCTTCTCTGCAATATCCTCCAATAATCAAATTGTATATAATAGCATTTGGTTCTAGCCCCAAATCAATCAACTCTTGCAAATAAATCATAGCCTGGTTTACATCCTTCATTTTGCAATAACCATGTATGATTGTACCAAATACCACAATATCCAAGGGTAACCCTAAAGTTTTCATATCATTCAAATACCGTACTGCCTCCTCCATCTGACCCAAATTGCAAAATCCAAAAATCAGAGAATTATATGTGTAACTGTCTGGTTTAAACCCTTGTTTAATCATGTCATCACAAAGTTGCATCCCTTGGTCCACTCTGCCCTCTTTACAACAGCCGTATATTAGAGTATTATATGTCACCTTATCCAAAACCAAATTTTTATCTATCATTTCCCTTAACACAGCAACCGCCTCTTTCATATCTCTCAGTTTACAAAGGCCGTGAATCAATGCATTAGAGGTCTCAACATTAACCCCAAAACCTCGCTCTAGTAAATCAAACCACACAGCTTTTGCCTCCTTCCACATCCCCTTTTTACAAAGTGACCTTACAAATGTCGTCATGAGAGAATCATTCGGCTTCAATTTCCTTGACACCATTTCTCTAAATAGTCTTAAAGCTGAGTCCAATTGAGAAGCCCTTGCAACAAGCCAAAATATCATGGTATTAAATAAGCCCACATGTATAATCATTCTCTTTGATAACATCACCTCAAAAAGCCGTTCAGCTTGGTTGAAATTGCCTTCCTTGCACAATCCCTTCACAATAGAGTTGTAAGTAATTGAATTTGGTGTCATTTTCTTAGAAGACATTTCATCGACTAACTCCATTGCATACCTGCAATTACCTACTCTGCAATGCCATCCAATTAAAGTGTTGTATACAAACTCATTTGGTGCAATACCCATTGCTTGCATTTCCTTCAAAAGAGCATCTACACCTTCAAACCTATTAACCTTAACCAATCCATTGATTAAGATCCCATAAGTGACTACAGTAGGTTTTAATTTTCTCTTAATTATCTCCTCCTTGTACCTAAATGCCTCATCAATCCTCCCTTTCTTGCATAGGCCATCTATAAGCATATTATAAGCAATAACTGATGGTGGAACACCAACCTTTTCCATTTCCAAGAGAAGCGCAATTGCCTCCTCTAGCTCCCCTTCCTTACACCTCAACCGAATCAAAGGCGTGTAAGAATAGGAATTTGGACCAACCCATTTTCGCATTTCATCAAGCACATCATGTGCAGCGGCAAAGTCACCACCTTGAGCAATTTTATCCAGAAGAAAATTACAAGTTTTGACAGTCGGGCATAGCCCATGAGAAACGAATATTCTAAAAGCCTCCAGAGGGAGGCTTGATCGTGAAATCTTAAAATTTAAGCAACAGACATGGATCAGCGTGTCGACAGCAGGTGAAAAGGGGAAGCTTTCGGAAGGCACCGTATCAGCCACAGCATGGACCAGGTCTAGGGAAGAGAAAGGAGGAGTGTTGGATGGGTCAAGGAGGCGCACGAGAAGAAGCCGGGCGGAATTGGTGAGGTTGAACTGGAGGAGGGAATGGAGGAGTAAGGCATACGGTCTGGGATTGGGGTTGGGATCGGGGGTTTGGCGCTGGAAAGAGAGGGAGGAAATGAGGGAGTCAAGGCGGAGAGAAGGGAGGCGGGAGACTGAGGAGGGATCGGAGAGGAGAGCGGAGATGTCTTTGGTGGCGGAGGAGGCGGCGGAGAGGGATCGGAGAAGAGAGTAGGAGAAAGGATTGCAGCGGCGGGGGTGGAGGTGGAGAAGAGAGGGTCGTGGCCTCATGGCGGCCAGGTGTGTGAGAGAGAGAACACAAGGAGAGGCGAACAGAAGAAGGTTTCAAAAAAAAAAAAAAACAGAGAGAGAGACGAACATAAGAAAGGAGGTATCAGTTGGGCTGTGTGGCTGGGCCCACTTGTCGGAAGGAAAAAACATTTCGCCCGATTTTTTTATTAATCGAAAATAAATAAGAAAAACATCAGATCGATTTGGCAGAAATTTGCCCGCTAATTAAATTAACTAAACAGAAAAAAAAAAAAAACGAGTAACTAAAAGATAGTATTCGTTCTCCATTCGCCGCCATCAAAATTATTTAAAAAAATTGTATTCCAAATTTCTAATACTTCATCTTAGTTCAAAACAATATCTGATTATGTCGGTGAGGCACAGCGAAATTTTAGGGAGACAGAATAGAGAGAAAAGTTGTGTAGGTTTATTATTTTGCTTGGTCTAGAACGGAACGGATTAATCCGTCCGTGAAAAAAAAATTCCGTTTCTGGGACTGGATAATCTAAAACTGTCTCGTTTTTTTTGGGCAGTCAGACGGGATCAAATTTATTGTCCCTGATTTTTTTGTTCAATTAACTTTAATTAGCAAGCAACGAAGTTGGATTAGTGGGGCATGTTAAAATGTCCCGTGGAACGAGATAAACCAACTTGATTTACCTAAATATCGATTTTTTTGTCAAATTGATCCCTTTTGCGATATATATATATTTTTTTTTGAATAAAAAAATAGGAACATTTCGCATAGTTTTTTATTTTATTTTATTCATCCTTCAAAGATTTCTCAATTAGATATCATATCCTTTAGAAACTTTACAACACGGTATTTTATTGTCAAAAAGTTGTTGTTGTTGTTGTTCTTCTTCTTGTAATATGATTTTTCTTAGAGTTTACTATTTAATTAATTACAGATGTATGAAGGCATTGTTTATTAAAAAAAGGTCTTCAAGATTTTAAGTCGTATATATATTCTTGGATTATTGTTATTATTATTTTTTTGTGATGTGCAATTGAGAGCACACTGAAAATATTATCGCAATAGTAGGCAATTAACTAGCGATGAATCTATGAGCATCTATATCTCTAATACTATGAAAATTTTTAATTTAATGTGGCAGTTTCTAATTTAGTTTTAGAGATGTAGAAAAGTTTCTTATTAAGAAACTATTTATAAAGTCCACACTAGTCAAATGATTGACTCAAATTATTTCTAATTTTTAATTTATTGCTAGCGTGATTTAATAAAAACTCTAAAATTAATTTCAGAAATATGAAAATTAGAAACTTTAGAGATCTTAATTTTTTAAAAAGTAGTTAACAGTTATTAAATTTATTTGGATTGCTGAATATAGATATTCTAACTACTAATATCAAAGCAAAATCTATGCTCCACAAAAATATTTGCTTGTAGCCTTGTAGGTTCCAAGTCTATATTGTATTTTACACACTTCCCCGGATTTGCGGTGAGAAATTTCATGTTAAGATATGAGTGGATTTTTTTTTAGCGATGAATTAATTTTATAATATTAATAAATGTTGAAACAAATTGAATTTTTTTTAAATTTGACCGTCGGAATTTTACTTTTTTGCATTATACGCATAAAATTAATAAACAAGCATGCGTATTTCACAGTTCATCAAATTATTTGAAATTAATTATAACGTTCTACATTATAAGACGTGATAATATAAAATGACTTTGAAATTGCATAAATTCAGGCAAACATTTTTTTTCTTATTTTTTTAAAAGAGAAAAATTAGTTTTGTCATTAAACTTTTCTAGAAAAAACAAATGGGTCCCTGAAGATTCATTTGCACTAGATTGGTCCTTATAACTTTTGCAGAAAATTCAAGTTGGTGTCAGGACTTTCAATTGCATCAAATCTGTCCTTTAAATTAAAAAAAAAAACTAAATTGATTTTTTCTTCTTTTCTCAAATTAACCACATTAAACCTTCGAACTTGTATCTTTTTTAACTTGAAAGGGCCAATTTGGTTTATATAGAAGTTTACATATCAACTTTATCATCATCTCAGGGATGTGGGGATGAAACAAGGAATAGAGCAAGAATAGAGCCAATCTCAAGTTTTAAAATAGTAGCTAATTCAATATTTTGTTGGGTTAGTAAAATAGTGAAAAAACTAATAAAAGACAAACAAAGAATAGTCTATATTTGTTAATCAAGCACATCCAAACGAAGAATAGTAGCTTGAAATAATGCTAATCCGAGTTAGTGTAAATAGATATAAGTCCAAACGAACAATTAGTTCTAAGTTCAAAGACTAATTTGGTGTAAATAGATATAAGTTCAAACGAACAAATTTGGTTTATAAAGAACTTATATTTTTTTTAAAGTTCAAATAAGAATTTGGTGTAAATAGAAGTACACGAACAACTTGGCCCTTTTAAGAAAGTTCAGAAACCAAAATCTGTTTTTTTTTTTTTTCTTTTTCAAAATGTGTTTTGGCATTTATTTAAAAATGTGTTAATGTTGTCAAGTTAAGTTTTATCTATAAGTTTCAACCCTTGAGATGTTAAAGTATTACTTATTTGCTATTTTGGATCTTAAAATATTTAATTTGAATTATATTGTTCTTGCATAACACTTATTAAAAAGAATAGGGCTAAAATTATTTTTTAGCACCAGTCATCTTCCATATCTTTATATTTATTTTAGAAGTCCAAATAGTCAATGCAGGCCGTTCAACATGATCTCTCAGCATCATTTTAGTACTACTACTGTGGTTGCAGTCCCACAAGTAATATTGACAACAGCAATTGATACTAACTAATATCATTATTTCAGGCATTTGATTTTATTTTTTGACTAAAGTGGGGGTTTGCCCACCTGTTTCATTTAGAAACGCATAAAATGAGTTCATACAAAAGTAATGACTAGATAGCTATTGAAAACAGAAATTAAAATGAACTTACAACGGCATATAAGCTGCCAAAAGGCCAAAAGGCGTCCAAGCACAGCTAAAATGACCTAGATGCAACTAGCTGTCACAAAATGACCTAAATGCAAACAACAAAAAAAAAACAGCTAAAATATTAAAAATATAGCAGTAACTACATGGATTCAGCACAGCTCTCAGAAGAGGAAACTCCAACAGAAACCGAGTCAGAAGAAATGGGAACTATGGCAGTCGTAGTGTCAGCAATATCATCAAGATCACGAAGATACGCAGACAGATCAGACTCGCCTGATCCAAGTATGGGATCTCCCTCGGAGTCTTGCTGGTAGCTTCTCCTTTCCGGGGTACTTGTAGCTGACTGGTACATCGAGCTGTCTGGCTGAGTAAAAAAAGTAACATCCATAGGCAAAATTAGTGTTAATTTAAAAAAAAAAAAGTATCATCATTTTTAACCTTACACCAATATGAAGCAAGTGCAATAATAGAGGTACCAATACTTTGAAGAGAAGGAACAGTCAGGGGCGGACGCAGGATTTCTGCCAGGGGGGGGCAAGAATCGGATTCAAATAGCTTATCGGATTCAAACCCATTAACTTATCGGGTATTAAATAAAAAACAGTCAACATAATAATGGTTCTAATCTTAATTACCATTAACAAGGCATAATTTAAACTCGTGTGTAGGAGATAATTTTTATCAGAAAATGTGAAGGTACTATACATTTTTTTTTTTGGCAATATCGTTTCAGGTGTAAAAGAATTAGTATGCCAATTTTGCCTCAATAATTTTGGGAGAAATTACTTGGAGGTTCGTCAAGAAAGATTTATCAATCCTGCTGAAATAATTTAACAATCCATTCATTGACCTCTGTAATTTCTTCTTTATTTATCAATCCCACTGAAATAATTTTCCGGATAAGTACTAACCTCTAAGCAATATAATATAATTATGGCATCCAACTCGCTGATGGAGAGAAGTGAAGAGAGAGATCGACTTCGATTCAGAGAGAGAGAGGAGCGACGAATAATTTGAGAATTTCTTAGAAGCTAGCGGAGTTAGAGAGCGAATTTCTCAATTTCTTCGATTTTTTGCTTTTTGAATTAGAGAGCAGCGTATTAGCGGAGGAGAGACAGAAAGCAACAGTTTTGGGCTCAGTCAAATATATTTTTGATATAACAGCGGAGTGAGAAGCCTGTTAATTTTTTCAAATAATAGGAACCAGGCCTTTAAGAATTGAAACTGGGCTTACTGGATCAGGGTGGGGCAAATCATTTATCAGGGGGGGGGCAAAGATGAAACCGGGCCTTTTTTTGCACTGAATTTCAAAATCCAGGGGGGGGCAACTGCCCCCCCCTGGGCCTTATTGGGTCCGCCCCTGGGAACAGTAGCATTAGTAAAACAGATCTTATTTCTAGCTAACCATATATTCCATAGGGTCGCAACCCACACTAATTATACTAATAGTTTATCTTTAAGTGGGATACAAGCATCTAAGCACC
Source organism: Carex arenaria (assembly GCA_964058825.1). Lineage (NCBI taxonomy): Eukaryota > Viridiplantae > Streptophyta > Magnoliopsida > Poales > Cyperaceae > Carex > Carex arenaria. Next base: position 82,758 of record CAXKVW010000618.1, read on the forward strand.
AAAGGTCTGATAGGGTATCACAATAAAAAATAAAGTCATTGTGGTGTGCAATCCAGGACCATAAAGAGAAAGTGTAAAAGCATGTAACAAAAAGGTGGATAGTCGATTCTGGTAAACCACAAAAAAGGCAGGAGATGTCACGTTGCCATCCTTTTGTAATTAAATTGCATTTAGTTAGTATTCTATCTTGTCTAAGTAACCATAAAAAGATTTTAATTTTGAGGAGTATGTTGGCCTTCCAAACATAATCATCAGCCTTGTTAGGCATACCCCCACAACCAAGCCACAAGTATAAAGAGTGAACAGTAAAGGAACCTGTAAAGGTCCATCTCCAAGTTACTAGGTCTGGTTTGATTTTAATTAACTAAAAATAATATCCTCATATGTTTTACAATAAATATCAAATATGACATGAATTCTATGTGAGTTTTTTCTTCTTCTATTTTTTCAAGCAGTCATAATGGGGAAAACAAAACAGTATGATATAATTGAAACCTTGGGGGTGGAAATCAACTTCAGAAAACGGCTCTCCACCTTCCTTTGATTTGTCTGACACTCGAGACAAACATGTCTCCTCTTCCCTTGTATTATTTATATACAATCTTATATTTTCATTATGACAAATATTTTGGTAAGCAACGTGTCATTCTCACTCATTTGAATACTGTAGAATAGCACTATATTTTGAACTATTCAAATAGCACTATTGTATTATTATTCTATTTTTAAACGGATCCTTAAGTCTTAAATTTCATTTGTGTAATTTACTCTATTTAAAATATTTGGTGCTTTCCTGATTTTTTTTTTACAGTTTTTGATAAATATTTGATTATTCAGTTTAAAAAAAAATTGAATACAAATTTACATTTCAAGTAACATGTTAATTTAAATTGCATTAGGAATTAATCATTAGAAATTTAAAACTATGCACTTTAGTGATTATGTAATACTGAATCCTATTGATGCTCATGAAATAATAGCCCCTTTGGGCCTTAAATTTATTTTAATATGGTCTTAACCAATTATAGTCAATTGACTTTAAATTCTAATTAAGCAAACACTTAATTGGATTACAACTCACGCCAACTCCTCCCCTTCTCTCCTCCTTCCATCTCCAACAAACAACAAAACCTGCCTTCCAAGGAACCATTTTTACTCCTAACAAATTAACAATGGCGACACCGGAAGTAAGGGTCACAACACAACCAGTGGGAGTTACCGATGGAGGCGGCAATGTCAGCTCAACTGGCAATGCCATCAAATCGACCATCGGGAATTTTTATAGAGATGATACCTTGCTTGGGAAAGGTATTGTGGTGTTGAGGCTCTTGTGTTGGCTATTCTCTCTTCTCTCTCTAATTATCATGGCATCTAACAAGCATGGTGATGGCAAGAACTTTGATCAATATGAGGAATACAGGTTAATTGTTTCCCTCTTTATACTATTTTCTTTTCTCAAATTGATAATTTTCTTTGCGGCTTATGTAATGACTTGCTGGTTATAAAATTCAAAGCAAGATGAGAATTGAGAGGACTATAAAAATGTAATTATTCTCCTCTATTATGATTTACCACAGCAAGATTTTTTTTTTCTAAATAGCGTATATTATTATTTCTAATATTTTTAATACAATAAATTGATGAAAGTTGTGTTCATAACATTATTCATAAGCTGTTATAAAAAAAAAAAAATGGAAGCGGGGGCGTTCCGATGCCCTTTGGACCAGAGCTGGTCCGATGGACAGATCCACAATTAAATCCTACATTGAGATTCGTGCCATGAAGCGCTTAATTTCATTAACGGAGTGCCTCCGTTGACAGTCCATCTTCCCCCGTTTCGCCTGCTGTTTTTTTCTTCGCGCTGTCGCTTCGCCTTCTCTCTCACACTTATTCCCTCCCTCTCCCAGACCCCAGTCACCACCTCCAGTTAATTTTCCGATTCTCCTTTATTTGATTATCTCAACTAAATGAACCGCCTCCTCTCTTCCTCTGCTCTGCCTGCCCCTTCTCTCTCTTTCCAAAAATGGAATCTCAAAAGTTAGTAGCGCTTGCGCTTTCTCTGTTGGGTGGACTAAGCACATCTCTAGGCATTTATGTGTTTCTTCTTTTCTCTGATTGTTGTAAGTATTTTGTGTGTTAGCGTTTTGTCAGAATTTGTTTCAAATTACTACTCGTCGATTTTGTACAATCTTTAATGCTGGTTAGAGTATACTTTGTTTGGCATCTGAGTCCCAAATTGGATTAGTAAAATTTATTTGAGGGAAATTATTTTCATTGAAACCTACGATTTGTAATGCTACTTCACAATCAGTGTTTCTGAAATTGGATTAGTAATATTTAGTCTTTATTAAATGGCATCTTTGATTTATCCGTGAGAATTTTACTTTGATTGAAACCTACAGTTTGTATTCTGCTTAAGAATCAGTGTTCCATACACCGAGGATATGTAGAAATATAGAGACGAAGTATTGAATATTATTTAACATGGTTCTTTTTTTCGAATGATTGGAAAAGTGAAGTCCATGGTTTTAATCTTTATCGAATTTGCGCTTCGTTCAGTTGAGGGAACCCAAAAAAGTAGATAATGGGAAAATTAATTAAGGGTGGCGACTGGGAGAGGGAGGGAGCAAGCGGAAGAGAGAAGGCGAAGCGATAGCGGGAAGAAGGAAATAGGCGAAAGTGCGAAACCGAGGAGGATGGGGAGACACTCCGTTATTAAAATTAAGCGCTTCATGATACGGTGTACGAATCTGTCCATCGTAGCATCGGAACAACCCCCGCTTCCAAAAAAAAATACAACACGGCAAAATTAATTGATGTTACAAATAAAATTCAGAATTAAATGGCGATATTGATCTTCTTCTTAATTTAAAATCGTTTTGCCAATTTTAGGTATTGTTTGGCTGTTGCTATCCTTGCATTTTTGTACACCATGGGGCAGACTGCTCTGAAATTTTATGAATCACATAAAAATAAAGGCATGTTGCCGAGAAAGACAGCGTCGCTTCTCGACTTTGCAGGAGATCAGGTAGAATTAAATTTGAGTTAGTCTATGGTACTATGCATAGCACGAATTGGTTCGTAATATAGAGCAATATTTTTATTTTTTTAATTCTAACGGTCGATCCGAACCATTCAATATGATCCTCATATGAATATGTACTTACGGACCGAATTTTATATATTTTTTTAGTATTGTTTTACTGTTTTTTAAGATATGTAGAAATCACTTAATTTGAAAATTCTGGCCCATCCAAAAGCAATAATTTTCTATCTATCATGAAAAATAGTAAAACAATTCTAAAAATACAAAATTCAATATGCAAGTACATATTCATATGAGAATTATATTTAAATTACGGATTGGTCCGTCCTATGCATAGTACATAGACTCACTTTTTAAATTTTACGTATATCCCTAAAAATTGTAGCTTATTGTAGCTTATTAGAAGTACTTATTGTAGTTTACAAGGTCCGGCATTAATGAGAAATGAAGGGAAGTGAAACTGGTATTCTTCTATATGGTTTCATAATGAAATTATCTTGAAGAAATGTACCAAGACTTGGAAAACAAGAGAAATTTCTCTTTTTATATGAAAATATAATGATATGACAATCAAGAAAAAAAATATGACAATCAAGAGACATTACATGTAATTTTTTCTTCTCATCTTAGATACTAGGGGAAATTACCAGTTCATGTATGGTATGGAACGAGTAAATAGACCTCTGAAAAATTCGTGCAGGTGATATCCTACCTTCTGATATCAGGCATGTCGGCAGCAACACCACTTACAGATTACATGAGAAAAGGATCCGATAACCTGTTTACAGACTCATCAGCAGCATCCATTAGCATGGCTTTCTTTGCATTTCTGGCCATTGCTCTCTCAGCTCTCATCTCCGGGTACAAGCTTTCCCAGCAATTTCTGGACTAGTTTAGTTAGATTAATATTTTACAACAACAACACACACACCCCCCCCCCCCCCCCCCCCCCCCCCCCCACCACCACCACTATTCATAGATTTATTGGCTTGTGTGTAAATAATATGGCTTTCCTATATTAGTTAATGAAATATACTCTACTTTCACAAATAATGTTTGAATACTTGATATTCCGTTCTTCAATAGGAGCTATGAAAAAATTAAAAATATGTCTTAATATTGTGAGAGCTATAGTCTTTTACTTCATTTGCTTAGTTCTCTCTATCCTACCTTTTGCCATCCTCTAATACTCAGGAGGACCACTAGAAGCAAACACATTTAAACAGAAAGGATCCAAATGAAGAGATCAAAGTAGAGTACACGTTGCAACTACTAAGGGAACCTGAGACATGGCCTCTTTGAGAACGTGTAATGGAAAAAGTAAAAGTAAAATAGAACGTGTAATGAAAGATACTCTATAATTACATACATCTAATACAACATGGCCTCTTTGAGGCCCAGACTAACTTTAGAGGCTCACGGTAATAACACTTGCTATAATTAGATACATCTTAACAAAAATGAATTAAAAAGTAGTACGATGAAATGATACATATTTCACAAACAAAGATTGACCTTACAGATGTCATCGGACCTCTCTCTAATGAAGAAATGCGACTTATGCATCACTCCAACTATCTCCATCTTCTTCGTCACTTCCGACAAAAGCCTATACCGCAAAATAGAAGGTCGGAAATAAAGGTTTAAATATCTCTTACTATCCTAGTGGCACAATACAAAGTACTTCTTAAGAAATCAATGGTGTCGGTACAATCATTGCTGTACCAGTGTAGAGTCAAAGCTACCTTTGTGTGCCTCGGTGACTTATGTGTTGTCTGCTGAAAGATTAAATAAAGAGGAGAAATGAATATAACTAATAAGAAGCCAACCTGACGAATAGCATTTGCTTTCTCCACAATAGCAGCTACTTTGAGATTTGTTTGTGGTGCCTTGATAGATGTAATTTTTGGAGCATCTACTGGTCTTAGGCTGAAGGACTATAAAAAAATTAAACAGAACAAGAAACTTACATCACAATGTAAAAATCAACAGTTAGATAACAAATTAAGCTACACAAATAAAGTGCAGACAGATAATTTGAGCTTTTAGCTTTTTTATTTGTTTAATGAAAAATATAGTAGACTTTTTGCCTAATACAAAAAAATTGAACTTTTAGCAAGGACTACCATACATGTATACCTTCAGTTTCTTTGGTCAACATATCAGATTTTACTGGCTCTAATATACATTGCACTTTCTGTCAGCATAGTATAAGCCAGCTGGCAAGGTATATGTAAAATTGACCCCAATTAAAACGCCTTTTATGTATTGTTTTCCGTGCTTGAAAAAAAATAGCTGAAGGCATAGTTTGAGGACTATGGCAAAAGCAATCTTATTTAAGGCAATGCACCATGCTTATTTTTATGTAGGCTTGACTGAGTGGGAGGGTGAACATGCATGCTGTGAAGTTAAATACCTTATTTCTTATCTGCTCTAGCAAAGAATTTCTTTCCTCAGCTTTTGACTTATCGTCAGGCTTAACCAACTCAGATACCTTCCTCATCTGTCAGTTTTGAAATTTGAAATATTATATCATGAACTACGAAAAGAAATTATATACTTTCTTGTGTAAAAATATGCATTATTAACTATCATAAAAAAAAAAATATAGTATAATATTTCTTCTTTTAAAATCACAATTTGAGTCCAAATTGCACATTTAGGGGTTACTTTGGGGTAGTAATGGATATTTAAACTTGATACTTATTCAATTGCAAATTGATAAATAATTAAGGTTCAATTGAACAATTGATGGTATTCAACTTCAATTGAACTTATGTTAGGGCTTAATGAATATTTGGATGAATTTTCAGCCAAACTAGCACTGTTAAGCACAAATCAGTCTTAGCCATAGAGATCTTAACAATAAAATATTACCGTGCTTCTATCATGAGCAGCGACAGCATCCATTAATGGATTACGAGGCATGTTACGGATTGAGTGATGCTTCCTACCCAATCTCTCATCTTCAATTGATGGCCCGATGCCATATTGGGCCCACAAGTTGTCTTCCAGTGATATTAAATAACCAGGTTGATGTGCTTGTACTAGACTAGGTCCAGTAGTCCATGCTGAAACAGGCAAAAACGGGTGCTGTGCATCGGACCAAGCATACTGAAGTGCCCTCATTTCAGGTCCAGCTAACCCAAGACCAGCACTGGACCCATTATTATACTCCACATTTTCCACATTGGCCCCTGAAAAAGGGACTGATGCCAAATTAGGGTTTGCAAGTTCATGCTGAAATGAGAGGGGTGGTAGGTCAGACAAACTCATAACCCGTGATTTATCTCCCTCTATTCTTCCAGAATCATCAAGATTAGCAATTGGTGGTGTCTCCATGCTTCTCATTTGCAAGGATAGGTTCTGGTTCGTTTCATCAACGGGTTTGGATGAATGCCCGTTTGATGGCAAGGAAGTGCCTTTTGAGAGCTTCCCTCCCATTCTCCACCCAAGAGGAGGAAGAGGCGGTGGCTTATGCTCAGATGCCAGAGAATACGCACTGAGTATATCTACTTCGCTCTCTTTGGTCTCAACTGATAGATTAGCGAGAGCATTGTTTGCAAGAACCTCATCTGATTCTATACTCTTGTTACCACTCAAAATGTTGTCAGGTTTCGAGTTGAAACCCTCTTGTGGTACCATTTGGTCTTGGCCGATAGAGGAAGAAGGAAAGTAGGATTCTGCAAGCATGATTTTGTTTGGATCAACTGTCCCAGGTTCACTGGTACCATTATGCAAGGTCTCAATAGCAATCTGATTGATATCTTCTTGCAATTTCTCCTGATTATCGTGTAAATTGGTACATGACACTGGTTTATTCAAATGACGTTCATTGAAATCTTCTGATAGATTCTCACTGGGGTTTGCATCATAGAGTGGGTTGTCTAGAGAAATAGTACAGGATTGAATATTGTTCCGCTTTTCAGTTGTAGAAACCAAATCAGCATACCCGATACTTCCATGGTGAAATTCTTTGTATTTGCTGCTTGGAGGAGTATCTGTCTCATGGCAACCTGAATTGGTAGCTTCTTGTAATATTTCATGGACATGATCCACAGAGGGAGTTGGTGCCCCAGTATCAGCACTTTCTACAGACACCTCATTATCTGTCTTGCGCTCATTTTGCAGTAGTTCATGAACATGGTCCACGGAAGGTATAGGTACATCAATGTTGCGATTAGTTTCTTCATTCAATTCGAAAATTTCAACAGGCGCCACATTATTCACAAGAGAGGATGTTGGTGCATGACCTTCATCACTATCTTTTTCATTAATTTTCAAAGCTTCAATAAGCACCTCGCTTTTCACTGCCAAGGGTATCGATACACCACCTTCAGCAATACCTTCTGGTCTTAGTTGTGAAGTTTCAACAGGTACCTCAGTATTCACAGCAGAGGATTGTGGTACCTCGGCTTTCACTGCAAAGGGTTGTGGTACACCACCTTCGGCATTACCTTCTTCATTTAATTCCGTAGTTTTAACAAGTACCTCATTATTCACCACAGAGGATGTTGGTGCATGACCTTCATCACTATCTTTTTCATTAATTTTCAAAGCTTCAATAAGCACCTCGCTTTTCACTGCCAAGGGTATCGATACACCACCTTCAGCAATACCTTGTGGTCTTAGTTGTGAAGTTTCAACAGGTACCTCAGTATTCACAGCAGAGGATTGTGGTACCTCGGCTTTCACTGCAAAGGGTTGTGGTACACCACCTTTGGCATTACCTTCTTCATTTAATTCCGTAGTTTTAACAAGTACCTCATTATTCACCACAGAGGATGTTGGTACACCACCTTCTTCATTTAATTTTAAAATTTCAACAAATGCCTCATTAGTCACCACAGGGGATGTTGGTACACCACCTTCAGCGCTATCTTTTTCATCATTAATCAATGCTTCAACAAGTACCTCATTTTTCACTGTAAATGATACTGGTGCACTCCCTTTGCCATTACCTTCTTCATCTAATTTTGAAATTTCAACAAGTGCCTCATTATTTACCTTGCCCTCTTCAAAAATTTCCTGAGATTTAGTCTCTAAATCCTCTTCCAACAGTTCATTAACTTCAACAAACATACTTATTGCATCATCATGAGCAAAACCATCCTCCACAGGTAATATCTCCTCACAATCACTATCAACCTTATTAGCATCACACGTGTAACACAGTTCCGAATCCTGCTCAGGCACTTGATGGTCACCAACTTCATAGTGCAGAGAAGTATCTGAAGAACCTAATGCAACATCTGTCTGAAGAACTGCACTGTTCTGAACTAAAGATGTAACAGTTTGTGGTTTACCAAATTCTGGTTCAAACTTCCCTTCACGAGGCAAACCCGTGAGTTCCCAAAGGAAATCGACTGGATTTGTACCTTCCTCTTTTGCCCCTGCTTTAACATCTCCTGCCCATTCACATTCTTCATTCAGTGAAAAGGGTGCTGATTTTTCAGTGCACAAAGGACTTTCTGCACATTCCTCGAGAGAACCATCACCGTTTATGGAAAGCTTGCTAGAATCACTCTTCTCACAGTTAGTGTTTAAAGATCCATCAGTTGATTCATGGTTGACCAGTCGAACTGTGCTTTCCCCTTTATACAGATATTGTTGGTCATCATCAGATTCATTGAATTGATCAATCTGGGTTTCAACCTCACAGTGATGCAGAGTTTCGTTTCTGTACGTTTCGTCTGTAGTTTCTCCAAGATCAAGTAAACCTTCATCAGGTTCAATGAAATTATCCATGTGATATTGAGGATATGAACCCTGGATTGTAGTTTCCTCTGGAATATTGATAGGTGAGTGAGGCTCACTTGAAGAAGCCTCTAAATCTTGGATTGATGCACTTCTGCTATTATTGTCCATATAATCATCTGATGCTATTGTTGTTGGATCCTTGTTGGGTTGGATTCTGATTTCATGAAGAGCTTCCAAATCTAACACTACAGCAAATAACAATAATACATAGTAAAACAAATGAACATTTTTGCATACAACACATATTTCTCATAGTATTGAGTTACACACGTCACCCTTGTTAATGCAAATAACACCAAGCCAATAAAACTGTGGTTCAGCAAAAAAATGAACAAATTGCACCTAAAAATGTTTATTCTAACTTTAAAAAGGCTGTTCTGCTTGATTTATATTGATTTTTGCTCATGAAAACAAGAGTTGATAAAGCTGACAGAATATTGAAAAAAATTAATATGAACCTCAACCATTACACCGAGCTAATGTTGGGTGTTGCTTGCAAGAACAACAAAAAATTGCAATATGCTGATGCCAAATATGAAAATCGGGGTGTTATTTGCAGATTCCACAACAAATTCGGTGCTATTTTCGGGAGATCCCAAGCAAAAAAATATAGAAAGCACACTTTTGTGCTTATATCATCGACTCTGCATAGCAATTTACCTGGCATGTGTGTGCTTAAATCAGTAGCATCTTCAGTTGGGAGAGAGGTGCTACCAGGTAGAATTTCCTCCTCTTCATTTGATAATAGAGAACCTTCACCGTTAAAAACATCCTCCAATTTATCACTTTTTTCATGTTGAAGTCTCTCATTAGGGTCTCCAAAATTGTCTTTGGCAAAATCTTGTGTAATTTCTTCAGCATGAACTGGGCCATAAAGAGGTAAATTGTTAAGCTCAATAAACATATGTTAAATTGAGGTGGTGCTTGCAAAAGACGAGCGAAAAAAGAGTTTTTATTATCAAACAAAAGTAAAAAAAAAAAATAAGAAAATAGAAATTGGTCAAGGGTTGCCACATCACAGGTTCAAGTACTATTTTAGCAGGGATGCACTGGCAGAGTAGGACATCTCTAAAATCCATTTAAGGGGCTTAGAGCATCAATTAACATTTTATGCAGTTAGCTACGCTACTAATGAGCACCAATAGTCACACATGCAGATCCAACTTGACCCACACTCACACAACAGAGATAGATAAGTGTCTATGTTGGTTTAAACTTCTCATGTTTTCCTAAGAAGCACTTAGTTAACTAGAAAATACCATCTAATGGGTCTTCTGCGATGACATAATTATGAGCGTCTTTACTACCACGAGAGAAGATATCCTGAGAGATACTTTCATCTTTTCTGGTTGAGATCAAGTATTCTTCCAAATTCAGAATGTCCTCAGAAATATTCCTTAATTCGACTTGTGAGACCTCAACAGGATCTTCAAGTCGCTCTGTAAATTAAAAATAAAGAACCAAATTTTAGTAATGGACTTTAAGGCAATTCAAGTACGCTGACATGCAAATTAATAAACAAACCCGAGATACTAAAAACCCAAAAGAGAGGAAATGAAGTTCTGACCCAAGAGATACTTTAAACTGTGAATGATTCATCTTAGGTTACCTTGAAGTCCTTCGAGACCTGTAGAGCTTCTATTAATAACAGCATAATTATTCACTTCATGAGAGCTCAACGAATCCTCAAGAATGGGTGTTTCTTCAAGGGACTTGATTTCTTGTGAATTTAAAATTACACCAGATATGTCTGATGTCTCATGAGAAGCATCAGTAATGGGAACATCCATATTTTCCAGATGAGAATTTGTTTGTTCCTGATGATTGCCAGTCTGAGTAGGCAAGCCTACCAATTAAATGAATTGATCATCAAGAAAGGATATATGTATTTATAATGAAGCAAAGAGGAAAACTTTGTGGTGTAAGAGAAATTAAAATTAATTTGCAGCTAAATTTAGAACTTTTATCCAGCTGAATTATATCAGATACAACTTAACCCTCACTTGTCCTCAATTTCCAAAATTCCCACCTATATTCACAATAGTGCAATTTTGGGGGGAACAAAAAAGCAACTCAAGAAATGTATTTCTCCTTCTAAAAATACAAAAGTAGACCATCAGTCAAATAAGTGTTCAGGCAGGTCCTGGCATGTATCAGTCTACAGGACAAATGAAATAGAATAAAAAACCAACATCACAATCTTGCAACAGATGCCAAGTACCAGTCTTTACCAGATATAAGTTTTGAGCTTTACTTTCCACCTTTTAGAAACAAATAATATTGATACTTGGCTTTATGTAATCATATAAACAAACTAGTACAGTACACTTACATACTAAATCTTCAACATGCAATCGAGCCTCATCGACCGTACTGGTATTCTCTAGAGCACGTAGCTCATTTTCAATATCACCAGCTGGCACCTTTGATTCATCCATTAAATTATTTCCATGTAATATAGAAAACTGTTCTGTCTTGTGGACCCCATCTGAGTGCAAACTGGATGTTGAACTAACATCCATGAGATCATCATTGTCGAAGAACTCTTCAGTTCCTTCCCCAAATTCAATTTCTCCATTTAATTCTAAACTCTTGTCTGTACCAACCAACCCTCCGACTGAATCTGAGCCCAAATTTCCATGCACCCTTGCCTTTTGAGAAGAACTAACATTATCAGATTTGGGTTTAGTCTCATTGTCTGTTTCCACCTCTGATTCTATGATGTTAAGAGCATCCACAAAATTCTCATGTTCACTAGCCACATCATCAGAATCGGTCATAGTCTTTTCGTAAGTTTGCCTCGAAGAAAAGGTTTCAATGCCAATTTGAATTTGCTCTGATCCTGAAGAAGCTTCATTCTGCTCCTGAATTGGGTATACTTTATGCATCTTTTGTGCTTCATGTTCAGTCTCAAATGAGACTTGAACAGTTGCCTGCTTGCTTAAACCATTTGATTCTGGTTTAATGTTTGCCTGCCTTCTAGAATCTTCTAGAATGATTTTCTTTTGAGATTCTATAAGTTCAAGAAGATGTAAATGGTAGATTTTTCTGGCATTATTATCTGAGTTCCGCAAGCGTCGAGACTTCAATTTCACCACTCGAGATATAAGGGCTTTGCCAGAAGAATGGTTTTCTGATGAAGGTGGAGACCTAGATGATTTATGAAAAAGCAATCAGAAGATTGGTGACTATTTTGTTGCTTAAAACGAAATTTCTGAAAGATGCCATAAGCATCTGTGAATCGTTTTGAAGATTTGGGTAACTGAGGTTTAAAGACTTGTGGTCAGACCAAAAGCTCAATCAAGGAAAACACACAAAAAGAAGGAAAAAAATGTGACAGCTGGACAGATGCATCCTGGTTTGTAGGATATCACACCAGGTGATGTAAAAGCACACAGTACCGTATCTATACTGACTAAGCTCACATATTTGCTACCAATAACACCCATAAACAAACCCGTTGGCAAAAAAATTATGAATGTACCATTACTACCAGTAATGATCAATTCTTGATATAATAATTCAGATTAAAAACACTGAACAGTTGATTTACGAACTTAATATTTCCTTTTGTGAAACTTCTACTAATAAAAATAAACATAAAACCCACTCACTCTGAGCTAGATATTAGTAATGATTCAAGTGTCTCTCCCTTCTTCCATCGAATTGCTTTCTTCTGAAAGGGGAAGAAAATTGGAACATTACTTTTATAGTCAAGAGAATTTTTGTGCAATTAGGATATTGTAAAATTCCTTCGTCAACTATAATCTTTTACCTTGATTTTGCGGGGTTTCCTTTCTCTAAGGGCATCATCTGCTTCAATTGAACAGGAGGAAGCAAGTTCCGTTTTGAAAAATGATGGATCAGTGTATCTTTTCAAGCATGCACCAGCACCGGCTACATCAAATCTAAATCACCAAGAAGAAAGTTGTCATAAATATGATGAAGATTTAAGGTGCCCAATTTAGGAAGTTATATTAACTGGCATAGATTATTACTTAGGAAATTTCACAATTGGTACGGCTTCTTATTTATTTTATTTGTGCTGCTTTGCTTTGCTTAACTGTGAACATCGAGATGCCATAATTAAGGCACTAAATCACAATTTGGGTTCATAAGGCACAACAGGTGCAACTTGGAGCTTACTGCACTGCTAAAGGCAGGGGCGGACCCAAGTTCAACCAGGGGGGCAGCTATTTTGCATTTTAGGGTAAGTCGGGACGTTTCGATCTACTCTGCCCCTCCCTGGAAATTTTTTTGCCCCCCACTGGATGTTTAATTTCTTCTTCGGGTTAAATTTAGGGTTAAAATTAAAATAAATTTCTTCAATTATGATTAATAATTAGAATTATAGATTAAAATATCAGAAATTACAAGTCAGAGCATTGAAAAGTATAGATTAAAATATTATTTTTTATTAAGTACTTAATTAATTAATGGATTTGAACCCGATTAGCTATTTAAATCCGATTCGATATCCCTCCCCCCCCGACGAAAATCCTGGATCCGCCCTTGGCTAAAGGTGAGTGCTTGTCAAGGGTACCATTACAAAATATCACTGCTTACTATTTAAGTACTACACAGATCATTAATTTAATGCAGGATTAGCAAATAAGTACTTGTCAAGGGTAAATAGCCGTGGTGGACCATGGCATTCTTCATAAGAGTCCATAACAAAACGGGGCATATCTCCTCTTGTTATGAGATTTTGATCAATTTGAACATTGGTGTGCCATTGAATTCCTGCAAGAAAAGAAAAGAAAAAATAGAAGGCCATTGAGCAAGCAT